>BROG01001539.1:0-45173 GCA_030159075.1 Atrina japonica | reverse complement strand
CTTGTGCATACATATGCACAGTAATGTGTAGAAACATACACTCAACATACATGTATCCGCCTCTACAATTTAAAAACATGTTGTCGCATATGTACACATGCATACATTTTAGCAAGTATATATTGACTGAATTAATAAATTTTTACAAGCAACTTTTATAATTCAAGTATATATTTAAATTATAAAGTTATATTATATTTTATTCGTTTATTCTTTCTTTCCATATTAGTTCTGTCGCACTTGCAAGTATATATACAGTGACTTTTAATTTTTGCAAATTTTTGAGAAATAATGATCTCCTTATTTGACACCATAGTGACCACAATGTTACCCTACAATAAGTATTGAGTATAATTTAGTATTTTAATAACATGAAGAAAAAAAATATCATTAAGTTGAAACCATTGTTAGATCACGTCTTTTTTGTTTTAAAAGGAATTTTATAGTGTTGTTGCTATTTCATATTAAGAAAGTTTTGCTTGTTTTCCCACTCATATACTGATGTAGGTTAAATATTATTATTATAGGTAATTAAAATATAGTAAATATGTTTGCATTCTTTTTTGTTTTTACTTAAATTCTTAACAAATGTTGGTATTATTGGTCTTTCAAAGACTTTTGTTGGAAATTATTTAAAATTAATGGAGTTTTTAAAAGTGATTTATTGAGTTTCATAGACTGGAATATAATAAAAATTATTAGACACTTTATTGAATTATTCTTTATATCAGTAAAACAAAGTATATTGCCATTTCCATCAGCTAAATCTGAAATTGTTTTTATACCTTTTCCATACCTACTTTTTATAAAATATGTTTATTATTTATTTTCATTTTATTATCAAGAATGCATTATGTGTATTAATTTTGAAATTATCTGTTGTTTCATACCTACATTGAATGACATAATACCAAAATGGATTAACACTTAGTTTGGTTTTATCCTTAAACTCGACTGTAACTTATGACACTTGCGTGACGTAAAACACATTTGTGTATTGCAAATGGCCGACATGTAAACAAAAAGGAATACCGTCCGGGGGCGTGGCTTAATTACCGTTCACGTCATTGATGTATGACTCGAATGTTTTCTGGATTGTTAACCAATGAAATCGTCGGAAATTTATAAATTTGAATTATTATATCATATATTAAGCGAGTATTTTCACCAATATAAAGTCCACTTAAGAAGCCTGTTTGTGTATATAAAAAATCGCAGATACCAACGCTGGATCAATAGAATGTCCAGAACATAGATACAAATCCGGTAAAAATGAACAAAACACGGACCTCTGGAAACCAAGAGGTTACATCAGGTGTCATGTATCTGATATCAGAAAATCTATTAGCTATACAGGCTGATGCTAATTTATAAGTAAAATTTAAAATATTATAAATGGGACGCCAACTTTTAATATAGTTTCTGGTTTATTTCCCTTTGGTAAACAGGTAACAATTCCTACTTTTTCCCCTTTATTCTACCCATCATTGAGAGATCTCACAAGAAAAGATTTTAGATATTTCCAAAAGAATTTTAAGAATTCGTAAGTTATCCCATATGATCCGGGAGACTTATCAGTTTTTGTTGTTTTGGAATACTGTAATCAGCTAATACATTTTTAAGGTTAGTATCCTCTATCAAATGCTCATAATTATTATACAAAGATTTAGGATTTGTTTTTGATAATATCACCATTATTTTTCTCTAATTTTAAAATACATTTATTCACGTAATTTTTTGTTTCTACAAATATTTTGAAGGTTTTTCACCATTCTGGATCCACAGAGCCTTAGGTCTTATAATGTTTCCTTACATCTATGTTTTTCTATTATTTTCTAGTTGTTTCTGTTTTTCTTCTAAACTTTTAATATCACTGTTGTTAAATATTTTGCTACTTAATATCTTAATATATTTGATCAATTGTTTTTCCATTTTTTCTTTTTTTTTTCCTATAAGTTGCATGAGATATGCTTTTTCCTCTTATTTCAACAAGACGATTTTCAAAAAACAATTGGTCACTTATAATAAACTGTAAATCCTTATCAGGAATATTGTCAATGTTATCTCTGTTATAGACAGGAAGACAGTATTGAAGTTTAATTCTTTTCATAAGGTCTAAAAAAATTTCCACATATTCTGGATCATGCAGTAATTGATTATTAAATTTCCACAGTCCTTTACCCCTATCAATTTCATTTAATTTATTTTCTATAGAAATGATAGCGTGATGATATCTGTAGCTTGCATCAATCTTTGCCTGTTCTACTTTATATATTAAATCTTCTGATATAAAAAAATATATATATAATTGACTGGTTCAAAGGTTATTTTTGTTCTCCAGGTATATCGTTTCGTATCAGAATGTAAATGTCTATAAGTATCATTAAGATTCTCATCTTGTATTATTTCCAGTAATTTATTTCGAGCTCTAGGATTACCTATTGTTTTACATTGGTAGTAGTCTAAGTCTGGATTTAGGACCGAATAGGAACACATATTATAACCGAAGATTTATTTTCAACTCAAAATTCCGTTTTAAATGCTTTTGGTGATTGCAATAGCCCGTATCGTTCTTTTGGATAACATTTCCCATTCAATACCTTATCATTCATGAATTTAGTTTACTAAAACAAAGATTTTTAACATTGAAATATTAAGTCTAAACATAACTGCTTGAAAACAGTGACAAATCCATAATTGTGTAAAGCACAAAATTACCCATTATTATCTAACGACTGTAATGCTTCCGTGGTATCCGAAAGCAAAAGTCTCTCACAATCGTCTGACTTAATATATTTAACTACTTGAACACAGCGTATCATTTTATTGTAAGAGCTATTGATTTTGATTTTGAGTTTTTGTTTTACGCCATACTCAACAATCTGTCGGTCATATGATGGCGTCCAGTTTTTATATATGGAGGAGAAACCCCGGTTACCCGGGTAAAGACCACCAACCTTCCGCAAGAATAAAAGCTATTAAAATTGTATATTGTTTTTGTATGCTCTCATTGTACTTAATATCATTTACTGCTTTTGGATTGTATTTCAACCCTCTGACTCTCTATGACACACACAAAAACTAGATAGATAGATAGATAGATAGATAGATAGATAGATAGATAGATAGATAGATAGATAGATAGATAGATATATAGATAGATAGATGGATGGATGGATGGATGGATGGATGGATGGATGGATGGAGAGATAGATAGATAGATAGATAGATAGATAGATAGATAGATAGATAGATAGATAGATAGATAGATAGATAGATGGATAGATAGATTGATGGATAAATAGGTAGACAGATGGACAGATATATTGGTAAGGTGAATATATGAATACACAGACAGATAGACAGATGGATTTATAGATGAATAGACAGATGAATAGATGAATAGTAATGTTTGTTAAATGTTCATAAATCCACCGATTTCTTTATTGAGTTCTGTGTGATCCACTTTCATAATGCACTTTTCTCCGATGATAGACTGAATCGTAACGTATTGGTGAAAGCCACCTTGATATAGTCAAACTATGACCGACGTAGAGCGGCACTCCAAACAAGGCTGATAGCATTGAGCAGATTAAATGTTTATATTGAAGTAATTTTTTTAGTTTGATTTGGAAGCGACAGTTGCTGACTGTGACAAAATTAAATTAAAAATATCAATGAATAAATATCTAAATAAATAAAAAATAGATAAATAAATAAATAAATGAATAAATAAATAAATTAATACAATATGTACCACCACCGTGTAAGTGAAAGTTGCTGACTGACAAAAAACAAAATAAAATACACGTAAAATTACGTTTTAATATCATATATTGGTAGGTGACAAAATTTGAGATAAAAATATTTCTTATGATATTCACAAAATGAAGTTTCAGTAACAATATTACAGTTTCAAATGACAATATATATAGTTATACTGACTGTTATCTACAAAATGATATATTTAACCAGCAATAAATTTTCCATGATATTTAAAATTGTAAAATGTATATTTTTATGGTAGCCTTATCTATACACAATTGAATAAATTGAATAAATGAATTAAAACAAACCGTTTTGAAAGGAACCTAAAACTATGTAATGTTTATAAAATGTCGCCTTAGTTCACACACACACACACACACTCACACACACACACACACACACACACACACACACACACACACACACATATATATATATATATATATATAATATATAATATATATATATATATATATATATATATATATATATATATATATGGTTGTGGTTAGAGAGCATAGTACGTGATATACTGAAACTGTTGGGATTGAAGAAGAGTGTGCAATACTATCTCCGACACTAAGTGATGTGTAGTAAAAATAAAATTATTTCACTTTTGACATGCTATATATAACAGTTATCAACATTTCATTTTAAAGCTAAATCTGATAGATTGTTCATGTTGTCACATTTTCCTTAGTTTATTGTTTCTATTTTGGAATTTACAATTAAGGAAACAAATGTTTAAACCACTCCAAGTAGGCATCGTATGATTGTCATCATTTCGTTCATTAACAAAACAGGGCATTAAAATCACCATGTCCAATGATAAAGTGTCTTAGATCACCAGTGCTTTACCTGACCACATTTGAACACATTGATCGTGCAAAACATGGTAAGCTAGGTGAGCACATGATTTATTTACATATTCCTCGTGTCGTGGCAGTTCAGTAATCCACTTTACCCGTGTCTTTTCCGTGATCCATATTACTTGCGTCATTTCATTGATCCATTTCACTCGTGTCATTGCAGTGATCTATTTCTCTAAATGCATTCCATCTCGATATCCTGTTATCAGTCTACCACCTGTAGCTATCGTATACCACAGGAATTTTGTAATAGCTGTATTTAGGTGGAGGTCTGCGTCTTGTCATTGCCTCCATAATCAGCCAGCTGTTATGAAACTAGTCAAATCTAATGACCCCAGGATGCGTATTAATATTCTCGGAAATTGAACTGTAATTCTAGTTTGCAGTTTCAGACAGTGGGATAGCCATTTAGAATATGTGATATTTTTTTTCTTTTCTTTTGAGTGATGACATACGATACAAACTAATGCATTTCTTAATTAACAATTTAACAACATTGTAATGAATATTATTAATTTTGTAAGAAAACGGAAGCGAGACACATTAAGGATGATCAGAAATAAAAATCAATTATATTTTAAAATTAGGAAACATTGAATATATGATGCTCGAAGATCCACCTGCATGTGCAGCTATATACAGTGTTTACACCGAGACCAATGTTTGAAACCGAAAAAGAGCTGATACTACCGTTCATCAAATACAAAAAAAAAATGTCCTGAATAATCATTCAAAAGACTGCATTTCTGTCAGGCAGTTAGGTGGACTTAATAGAGAGGTTCCACTTTATTGCCTGAATGATCCAAACAACAAAGGCACCGTGATAACTCTCTACTTTACCATAACAAATCGTAAGTTTTAGCCATTGTTTACATTTGTGAGATAAATATAATGGCAACGACACAGACCCTGTAATATAGCGCTAAAATTGTTAGCAGCAGATTCGCATAGGTGACTACTTCCCTTTCCGTCTTGACGAACCTTAATAACGTTTATCGGACAAACAATGATATAATGACGATTGTCTTCAAAGAACTTCCTTTGAGTTCCTTTAGACGGCCTAGAATTATCAAGGATAATTACGCAACTATCTGTCAATCGACTGCTTCAGAACTTGTCTGAACAACAGATATTAGCTTTGTAAACAGAACAAAAAACATTAACAAACATAGCTACAAGATTTCAAAAGATCATCAATAATCATCAGTCTACCATTTCAGCAAAAACAAACTGAAAGATCCGCTAGATTACCACCTCACCATTAAGGGTCATAAACGGAAAGAATTGTCAGTGCTAAATATTGACCATAACCGAAATTGGAGCAGCATGCGAAGAACACAGACTGAACAAAATTGGATACACATATTGCAGTCATTCAGTCCTTGTTTTATCGTATTGTTATGCCCAACATTTTTACAAGATATATCATACGAGTTATTTCCCCTTTCTCCCTTTCCTCTCGGTGTATCGAAAGATAGTAATCTACTTATTCAATATCTGCGTATGCATGTTCTGACTGACTAGTTCCAAAATGGGATCTAGACGTTGACAGTGGGGTGTACTGGTGTTCAGGGTTTATTTGATTCCCGTCCACTGTATCACGGACATAGACTGCAGTTACTGTTGTCGCGTTTGCGTTGTTGCGCATTCCTCTGAAGAAAGAAAAACAACAAAATAGGATACTATATAGCATGTAAGTGAGAGAAAATGTAGTTGCATTATTATCGAAGACGCACACGAAGGCATGAAGATGAGAAAAGAAGTATGTGTGTGTCTAGCAGGTTGAAATGATGCATTGACTGGGGTGTCAATACAACACACAGTGGAAATGATAACTATCTATTTAAAATCACAATCACTTAATCACAAATCGCATGTCTTAAATCATTGTTTACATTTGCAATATATACATCAAAGGCTAGGAGAGTATGTATGCATTTACGTACATACCTACGTACGTACATATGTATGTATGTATGTATGTATGTATGCATGTATGTATGTATGTATGTATGTATGTATGTATGTATGTATGTATGTATGTGTGTGTGTGTGTGTGTGTGTATGTATGTATGTATGTATGTATGTATGTATGTATGTATGTATGTATGTATGTATGTATGTATGTATGCATGCATGCATGCATGCATGCATGTATGTATGTTTTTATGTATGTATGTATGTATACATGTATACATGTATGCATGTATGTATGTATGTATGTATGTATGTATGTATGTATGTATGTATGTATGTATGTATGTATGTATGTATGTATATATGTATGTATGTGTGTATGTATGTATGTATTTATGTATGTTTGTATGTATGTGTGTATGTATGTATGTATGTATGTATGTATGTATGTATGTATGCATGCATGCATGTATGCATGTATGTATGTTTTTATGTATGTATGTATGTATGTATACATGTATACATGTATGTATGTATGTATGTATGTATGTATGTATGTATGTATGTATGTATATATGTATGTATGTTTGTATGTATGTATGTATGTATGTATGTATGTATGTATGTATGTATGTATGTATGTATGTATGTATGTATGTATATATGTATGTATGTATGTATATATGTATGTATGTATGTATGTATGTATGTATGTATGTATGTATGTATGTATGTATGTATGTATATAACTATGTATGTATGTATGTATGCATGCATGTATGTATGTATGTATGTATGTATACATGCATGCATGTATGTATGTATGTATGTATGTATGTATGTATGTATGTATGTATGTATGTATGTGTGTATATATGTATGTATGTATGTATGTAACTATGTATGTATGTATGTATATATGTATGTATGTATGTATATATGTATGTATGTATGTATGTATGTATGCATGCATGCATGCATGCATGTATGTATGCATGCATGTATGTATGTGTGTATGTATGTATACATGCATGTATGTATGTATGTATGTATGTATGTATGTATGTATGTATGTATGTATGTATGTATGTATGTATTCAATGTCACATACCTTCTTCTGCAATACATAGCAGTACCAATCACAACAGCGGTCACAACGATTCCAGCAACTAGGCTCACTATAGCTCCAATGATCATTGGTACTGAATATAATAATATATTCCATGATAAATACATTTCATTGGTCAATAATATCCTTTGATGTTACTTAGTTAAACATCAAATGTGTTTAATGTCTTTTTATTTCTGTCTTGGAAATGTGATAAAACGAATGAAAATCATCACATTATTACAATCCAATTACATCAAAAGCAATTAAAGTCTTTCATAATATATATTATAAACATAATACCAAAGTTATAATACTGAAGACGATCGTTTCAGTCAATTAGACTTCATCAGCTGAACTGTTGAAAGATGCATATTGTCTAAGAGAAAAAATGGTATAATACAAGGTCAAATAATAAATCTAAATGTTGAGCGAAATCCGTCTAAGAGTAACCAATGTAAAAGATGACTATCTTAGCTTTTGAATGATACAGAATTCATTTTAATTTGATTAGGAAAAACACATCAAACACATGATGTTTTCAGCCAACGCAACGATACAGAGTGATTTAATGATAGCAAATATAAAAACCTCAGATACCAAAGTGTAAATCAATAGAATGTCCAGGACATAGATACAAATCCGATAAAAAATGGACAAACACGGACCTCTGGAATCCAAGAGGTGGGATCGGGTGCCATGGAGGAGTAAGCATCCCCTGTCGACCGGTCACACACGCCGTGAGTCCAAAGTCAAGTCCAGTGAAACACGTGAGGAGTGTATCCTCGTCACAATTGGTACAGACGTCTCAACAACCGCTAACGAAAAGGCAACTCAACATTTCACTTAGTGAAACAAAGTAGTCGCAAAGCGATGGCAAAGAAACTGACCACAGACACGCCCAGATGTGTCAACTTTGTCATAAAAAATGTATATTTAAGGGTTTCCGTTGCAGTTATTTGTATACAGGCTTAAGAAGGATGGGATAAAAAGGGACAATTCTAATTGCAAATGAAATTTTCGCATTTTCTTGATCAGATACAGCATCTGTGACATGATTTTGTGTGTTGTGTAGTATTGCGACATCAGCTGATCTGATAGTGAGGTCAGCTGATATGTTTGTGACGTCAGTTATTGATTTTTATTGACATTTTAAACGAATGGGCATTCGACAATCAAAACGTCGCAAATGCGGACACATTAATTATTTACTTATATCGTCACATATTGCATATGAATATACTAACTGGATATACATGTATATATCACTTGGAAATACATGGATATATGTTACCTAGAACTACATGTATATATTAGCTGGAAATAAATTTATATATTACATGAAATATCTGTATACGTTACCTGGACAAACATGTATATATTACCTGGATATACATGGATATATTACCTGGATATACTTGTATATTCTACTTGGATATACATATGTATATTACGTGGAAATATATGTATATATTACCTGGATCTACATGGATATATTACCTGGAAATGCATGCATATATATTACCTGGAGAAACATGCATATATTACCTGATAATACATAAATAAATTACGTGCAAATATATGTATATATTACATGGAAATACATGTATACAATATGTGGAAATACACGTACATGTATATATTACCTGGCAATAAATGTATAAATTGCCTGGACATACATGTATGTAATACGTGGATATTCATATAAATATTACCTGGACAAACATGTAAATAATACGTGGAAATACATACATACATACATACATACATACATACATACACACATACATAATACATACACCCACACACCCACACCTACACACACACACACACACACACACACACATATATATATATATATATATATGTATATATATATATATATATATATATATATATATATATATATATATTACCTGGAAATACATGTATACAATACGTGGAAATACATGTATAGATTACGAGGATATGCATGTATGTATCACGAGGAATTACATGTGTATATTACCTTAAATACATTGATATATTACCTGACAATACATGGATGTATTACCTGGAAATACCTGTATATATTACGTGGAAATACATGGATATATTACTTGGAAATATCTATATATATTACCTGACAATATATTTTGTGAAGCATTGGCCGTGGTGCTGCCGCTGTATTTAGTCACTGGGGAAATAATAAAAAAATTAATTATGTTACATGAATGACATTTATTATCGTGACTTTTAGCTTTTTTATTTTTTTCTAAAATAGATTGCGTATTGAGATTAGATGACATAAAAACAGAACAAAATTTGTAGTAAAGCACCATATCAAAGACTGCTTTATCTCATATCAAATTTTGGGCAATAATAAAGGTTTAGACCATCAATAGAAAGATTGCCGAGTATACTTTTATGATAATACATGCCCGTTCTTACAAAATGAGCAGTACTATCCATTTAAGCATTTTGAATTTGGATTTTTGGGCACACGATGATCAATTTATGTCATTCTCATGACATGTTAATAATGAAATAGTTATTGAGCATTTGTTTATTTATATGTTTTAACCATAACATATCACATTTAATACTCAAAAGCTGTTTATACATACACTTCATGTCCCGCCTTTCCAGGCGAACAGGGACTATTCATAGCTCAAAATTGAAGTGTTTTAGTGAGTGTGTCCTGTATTCAAAATTGCTTGAGCATTTATATGCCTGGGATGAATCAAAAGCAATTCGATTTCCATCTGAAATCAAAACACTCACCGTATGATTTGAAGGAGGCATTCAAAATAACATTGCTCCGGTATTTCAATGCGAACTGCACAGTAATTATGTTTGTGCTGTAGATGTAAATTCGAGGATCAAAATCACTGCATATTTCACTGAGTTGCTTACCATTGGAATTAAATATCTGAAACAAAAATGTATTCATTATCTCTTATTACGAAACCTAAATATTAAGATCACATATACCAAAGTATTAATCTTCAGACATACACATCTGGTGAACAGCGTACAAGCAAGGGTATCTGGAAATATTGAGGTGAGATCAGGTGTCAAGTAGGAGTAAGCATCACCTCTTGAGCGGTTACATACCGTGAGTTCAAAATCAAAACCAAATGAGATACATGAGAACAACAATCTCCGTCTCCTTTGGTACAGATGTTTTATCGAATATGAAACTCAACACTTCATTGATTGAAATAGAGTACAAATGAAATTTTAAACAAGGACAAAATACGGAAGTAGTATATTAAACTAATATTATACACATACACGAAGAACGATTAGGAAGGTAATATCATGTTACCTTGTATAATGTCACACTGAAATCAGTGTTATACTATTGATAAAACAATTCATTTATGATCATACATATAATTTTTGTAAAATATCTATACTGGTTTGGTTTTACACCATGGATTTGCAACTTTTAAAGGGGAATGCCTGCTGGAGTATGAGTTCCACAAACACAAAAAAATTTAAAAAATGATAAAAAAACAAATTATCGGTAATTGTTATAGAAGCGGTCTCCATGATCGAGTGGATAAAGCGTCGGGCTTCAAACCACAATATGCTGAGCCAGATTGTGAATCCCACTGCTGTCTAAACTGATTTTGTGAGAAAGTTTACAAGTTTACTTGCTGGGAAGGCCGCTGGTTACTTATAAGGTACACTATAACACGGTAACCAGGCTATCTGTC
The DNA here is from genome assembly GCA_030159075.1 of Atrina japonica. Taxonomy (NCBI): domain Eukaryota; kingdom Metazoa; phylum Mollusca; class Bivalvia; order Pterioida; family Pinnidae; genus Atrina; species Atrina japonica. The sequence continues at coordinate 33,807 of BROG01001539.1, read as the reverse complement.
GTCTCCAACTCACCCAATAAAAAATGAATTGAAAAAAATTGTCGAGTGAGATAACAATTAAAACCTATAACTATAGAAACCAAATATGAAATATGAATTCATGAAAATCAAATAAAATTCAACACCCGTATCAAGCAGTCGCCTGTGTAATTTCCCAGCTTTGTTTCCAACAGATTGACCAATACGAATGACGATTTCTTTGTCATCAGATGAAATGAACAAACTACAGGGCTATGGTGGAAATAATATCGTGGTGATGTTATTCGGTATTTCTCGTCTGTAAATATTCCACCACATGCTGAAAAATAAAATAAAATTGCATATAATTATGTCCTTTTTTCTCGCTTTTTCATATCCCATAAACAAGTGTGTTATGTAAACATCACTTAACGGGGCAGTTATTTCAGAATTTGACATTTTCTACAAAAACCTAATCCCAACTGAGGAAAAACAATACATAAAAACAAATCGCTGTATCAATGAAGTTATTCACGGAATTCTATTTAAAAGCTGAAATTTCCTTCAGTTCGCAAAATATTTTAATGCAACTTAGAGCGCCACCTACCTTTTATTCGCTACCGAGAAGCACAATGGCGAAAAAAGCAACACAGAAGATAGCCTTGGGTGGTAGGGACAGAAAATGCAGGAATCAGCATAATGTGAGAAACATAATATGATGTTCCTTGTCAGCCTTGAGAGAGCCGAAAGGGAACTTTTTTTTATCGAAGCAAAAAAAGCTAAACTATTGTGTTTTTCTCTATTGGGCTATTTATCATGAATATATCGTTTAAGCCTAATTGTCATACCACTTTACGAGTTTATAATCTCGGTGTTTCTAGCCATTAATCTATTAATTAATCGGTATAAAACTTAAAAATACGACTAAAATATATGTAAATAAACATTAAGTGTGTACATACAAGTTTATTCATGAACATTACTTCCGGGATGTGTATTTAAATTGGCAATTTGGCTTAAAGTAGGTGCATATCTTTAGTGTATACCAACAATGTGGTTACAATCCGGATAAAAACATGAATATGAAAATAGTACTTATTAAAACTATATACGTTCCCGAAAGGAATGAATACATTGTCAGTATCTTTTCAGCAAAGCATATATCTATATTCATGATTTTACAGCTGAATGTTCTCCAAAACTTAATAAAACTGCTTTTTACGTCAGTATTACACTACTGTTCTGCATTTCTTTTTCAATTAATCCATCCAGTCTTAACATAAATTCAATGTAAATATCATACGTGGCAACACCAAATCTCACACGGTACCAGAATGTATCAGTTATAACGATCGTTTGTGTACTTCCGTTTACCTTACAATAATAATTATAATAAAATTGACAATAGCGCTTCTCATTTTATCCGATGCCTCAAAACCGGAAATGTGTGCCGAGTGAATAACCAAACGCTGATCACTGAAAATAAAAGACCGAAATTTGGGTGACGATACATATGCCTGACTCAAGTTTTAAGATTTTATTCCGTTGAACAATTTAATCTGCCTGTATGTGTTATTGTATGTGTAATTGTCACATACGTTGGCGGAGTGAACTTACGATTATGTATATACTTGTCTTATAAGAAGGATTAACAAGAAATGCGTTTTAATCAACCCGACTGGATAGTATATAAAAATTTTCAGATGCCAAATTATAAATCAATAGAATGTCTAGGACATAGATACAAATCCGGTAAAAAATGGACAAACACGGACCTCTGGAAACCAAGAGGTATGCTATTCATGCTGGCAGTGTATTGTAGTATCATAGTGTGTTATTTACTAACTTTAAACTCGTCTATTTAAAAAAATAGATTCACCAGCCCGCCACCAATTTAATCATTTGAACTAGAGTTCATAAATATTTATCTGTTGACATATCGATGTTAGTCAAAAATTAACTACATGAAGCATTTTAGGTTAATGTAAAATGAAGGTATGCTTTACATAAGAGCCGTTTTCTGGTCTTTTTCATACATACTATCCCATGTTATATTAAATTTGCTTTTTGAATAAAAAGCCGTTGCGAGTATGATAGCCACCCTGTCCGACGAGGAAATTACTGTTTCAGCTATACCATAATGACAAATCTCCGTAAGCAATGTTTTTCTTTTGTTGTGTCCGGCTTCAAATATCTAAAAACGAAAGGGAAATGAAATTAATGAGACCAGGAAGTGAATGCAATGTTCATACTAGCTCTGTTACATTTTAATTAATTTTGTCAATATTCTTGTTCCACGTCTATAAAGAAGGTAACAACAGATTATCTGAGCATGTACTCATATGCACCTTCTGTTAAAATTTAGATAAAGTTGCATTGGCTGTGTTTACCAAACAATACTTGATGTACAATAACAAAAACGAAATATGAATAGGCGTAGAAAATCGTATATCGTGGACCGTTTGAGTCCCCGACGGTATACATAAACGTAGTACCTAGTATTTCGGTACCAGCTGTTCATCTTATACTTAAGCAATATTTGGCACTGTTAACATAATTTAAATTCAAAATTGTTTTCTAAAACTAAGATAGTCATTTTGTAAAGTGGTTACTCCTAGACGGATTTCGGGTATACTTTTAGAGATATTATTTGGCCTTGTATAATACCACTTTCACTTTAGAAAATACACATAACTTTTAAATTGAAGCTCAACTGATGAAGTCTAATTGACAGAAATGATATCGTCTTGAGCATTATAACTTAGGTAGTATGTTTATAGTATCTCTTTATTATTGTTAATCATTTTAAATATTAAAACGGGAATATAACAACACAGCTAATGCCCATATAACCCAGGAACCTAGGTATTTAGGTTTCTGTAATTAAACCAACATAAGCTTACTAAAAAGCAACAGTTCTGTATGACACTAGCAATGAAAACTATATGATGATGATGATGATGATGATGATGATGATGATGGTGATCCTGCTGCTTTTTGTGCTCCAAGAATGGTAATAATTTTAACCTCGCACTTAATTATGGGAATTTTGTGTTCGTCCGATACTTAAAGGTACTGGACATTGATAGGTCATTGAAAATCGAGAGCATTTATCAACTAAATAGTTAAATATTTCCACAGAAATCGGACACTGTATGATCGAGTTGATGGTGATGATAAATGATAAACAATTGCACATACCATTAACTTGCTAACATCACATGTAATGGAACAAGAGTGTGTAAATTTCATTTCCAGATCAAAATCATGGACATTCAACACGATGCGTCCTCCATTCTCTGGTAGAATTTCCCACATACAATTCAAATCACCTTCGTAATAATCAGGATAATTAGGGGAAAGTATCACTCCACTCCTTGCGGTAAACGTTCCAGAGCATGATTCAACTTTTTCTACAAAATTAAAACTGACTCATCTTAAAAAAGACAGGAAATTCCCATTTCTTATTCCACGATGCTTTCTAGCAAAACGTGCTATTTGTTACATTTAATCGACATCATGCACAGTTACAACGCTCCTTTTTTAACAAAAAAAATATGACCTGACAGTCTTACCATACCATTATATAACACTAATCTTTCTTAATAGGAAAACGATTCTTTAGTCCGAATTATATTTATTTCCTTCCCGTTTCACTCTCAGATAAATGTTATGTTCGTTAAACACGTCTAATGCCAATAAAAGTGGATACAGCATTTGACTGACAAACACGCCTCTGTGATCGAACACTGCCACCATTTCCGTTCAGACCTAAGACAGAAAAGCATAACATTCCTCTTCCCTAAGCACATATCATCTCAAAATGGGGAAGAGACTTTAAACAAAGGTTCGTTCCGTCAAAGTTAAAGTACATTCGTTGTGTTATTTCACTAAGTAAAATGTTGAATCACATGTTCGATAGCGGGTGTTGAGTCGTCTGTTCCAATTGTGACAAGGATTTTCCCCTCGCTTATTTCATTTGAATTTGACTGTGGACTCACGGTGGGTGTGACCGGTCAACGAGGAATGTTTACACTTCCATGACACCTGATCCTACCTCTGGATTTCCGTGTTTGCGCAATATTTACCAGATTTGTATCTGTATCCCAAACACCCAGGAGATTTATACTTTGTATCTGAGATTTTTATACTGACATTAGCTGGCAATACTTGACTTGACTGATTTTGCTGCAGATGCGTTCATCTAAAAGTTAACTTTTCTAGGATATGAAAAAACATTTCGAAATGAGGCATTGATATACGCCTTACATGACTGATTTTGCTGCAGATGCGTTCATCTGAAAGTTAACTTTTCTAGGATATGAAACAACATTTCGAAATGAGACATTGATATACGCCTTTAAAACAGGTAGAACACGTGATCGTCTTTGGACAAATGAAAATACACAGCAAAACCAAACGATGTAATAATGAAATCGCGTGGCCAAACGAAAATTCAGATCGAACCGTACGCGCATTTGTTCCTAGCAGCATTGGCCTGCTTAGATTTCGTATAATTAATAATATGTTCATTAATCAGCTGAGGTTTGTCGCAATGGCAAGGCCAATTTAGAAAATGCTGATTTTTCCACATATTCTAAATATATTGAGATACATAAGTTAGTGTTTTTTCAAGCATTATGCATTATCAATTAAAATAAATTTAAAGATATTATATTTGTTGTTCCAAAAATGCGCGATCATGTAAGGTATTCGTAGATAAAGGCGTCAACATCATTAGCAATATCCCTGAAACCCAAACATTCATAGGATAAACCCATAGAATTAGCATTCTAAAAATACCGGAAACAACGTAATGATTTGAAAATTATTTCAGAAAGAATTTTCCGTTCAGTTACTCACTATACACATACAAATGCAAAGAGTACAGAAAAATTAATTTGATCAAATCATTCCCGGACCTGACAATACAGCACGTTACTTTGACATTGTTAATTTCCATATACACGGAAGATATACAGACGCCAATAAAATTAATTTAGATATACGCGATATGTCTTGATATATATACACACACATACAGAGAGAGAGAGAGAGAGAGAGAGAGAGAGAGAGAGAGAGAGAGAGAGAGAGAGAGAGAGAGAGAGAGAGAGAGAGAGAGAGAGAGAGAGAGAGAGAGAGAGAGAGAGAGAGAGAGACCCCATTATACTGCCACCTTTTGTTCAATCCCAATTTGGCATTATAAAGGTTCTGGTGTAATGTAAAGAAAAAACTTAATGAATAAATTTATTTTGAATTTGATTTTGATGATTTGACACTCAACAACATTTCAACACTTCAGTAGAAAATAAATGCTTAGCTAAGATATGATTAATAAGTGAAATCCACAAAGATGCTAAGCGTAACTCCGAACTACGTAATACCTAAGTACATTACCAAGGGGAAATGAGGGCGACGTCGAGTATATAAATATAGACTTTGTAAACCAAAAACGTCAATTCGGTATCCACTAAAGCGTGAATAAAGCCGAGTGAAGCTCAATATTACCGTGTTCTTTTTTTAATCATTCTTAAAATGTTGTAAATGCAATAATTGTAGGTAAGCTTGTATTAATGGCATTTATAATGACTGATAATGGTTTGGACGGGGTGACTAAATGTCTTTAAACTCTCTCGCGTATCATCCCGTTTTGACTGTCATTTTCGATGTTAATTTTTTATATCTCCATATATCTAATATATTTTCCAAATTGTTTGAAATGAATTTTGGTACTCTAAAATCCAATTCAATCTATACTGTCTACGTTTTAATATGCATCCGACTGTTATTCCCCATGTTTATGTTGCGTTATAAATAGCATTTGAAACGCCAGTTGTACGTCACACCTTACAGTACGTATTCAAACGTTTGTTTTTGAAACACGTTTGTTGACATTTGTGAACAAATCAATTTTATTTGCATGAGTAAATGCATATACTTAAATAAGTACCACGTAAGGAATCTATTTACATTTATTCCCCTCTGTATACACATTTTTGAAGCTTTTAAACCTTAAATATTCAAAACAAAATAGAATATGAATTTCTTTCCAAAAGAAAATGAACATAATTTTTATATTCGTTTATTTCATTTTGTAATTTTGAACCTAGTGATCAGACCTATTTGTTTGTTTTGACTGTGTCTGCAACAAACCCGATCCACTTTAAATGTAACATGTGCATTTTCCGAGATCTGAAAGGCTCAACTATTTGATGTTTTGAAATTTTATTGACCCGATGTCCTCGAATAATAAATTTGACTAATTTCTGCAGTTATTGCATGCATGTAACAGACAGTGACAAAGTATATACAGAGTTGCATTGGTAGTCATTTCTTAACTTGTTTAACCCTTTCAACCCCACAGACCATAACAGACTGGTCTAAAACAACAGAAAAGAGAATACCATTAAGTTACTTGGTGGTGAAAGGGTTAATATAAAGTATCGGTGAAGTCACACTAACTGTACTAAAGTTTACAGAATTGTTAGTTTTTTGGTTACAACCTTACCTTCCTTTATTTTTTTTTCTCTAACATGACATTTGTTTTTGAAAAAGACAATAAGACATTCTGAAATCATTTAGGAGTCCTCTTTGGTACTTTTAACTTTAAGCACATTCTTAAGTGTTAAGTAAGTTTATGAATTATACTTAATAATTTCACCCAAATTGAAGAACTTTCTTAATCACTTAAGTGAAAAAAAAGTTACTTAATTATTTGTATACTTAAGGATGAACTATAAATCTTTATGAAAATCCGCCCATAATACACACAGGAACACAATGTACAATTAACGAAAGACCAAAGGTCTGGAGATTTATTTTTTTCTATATATTATGTTGTTATACCGCCCCCAAAAGGTTGTATAAAAGAAGCTGCAGTCAATTATACATATACAAATACACATCAGGGCTTAATAAATCTCACTGGCGTAGCAATTACATTTTGACCCCCACACTACCAGCGAAAAAGTTCAAATCGGAAAATCCGCGTGATAATGCATAAGGCCTGTTGCCGGCGATCAAAGTTGGGGATGTTATGAAATTATTTGGAAGGAAAGGGGCCTGTCATTGGATTCTCTAGCAATTTTGGTGTTCTTATTTTTGACATATTGATGTAATCTGGAGAAATTGTAAACGAAGCCAGATACAGGCTTGACGTGATCACGGGAGTCTCATCCCGAAGGCGTCTAAACATGATGATGTATGCTAATGTCCCATGCTACGCAAGTTTTCAATTATAGTAAAACGGCTTCTGCAACTTGAGTAAGATGATAAGCATTTGTGTCTAACACTTTTTTGTTAACTTTAAAATGTTGTAAATTAACTAAATTTAGTTAGGTCAACTTGACAATCAACAAACATTTGTTGTAGAATCTCTTAAAATAACTGCCGCCATGTTTTCAATATTACAGATAGATTAGATTCATTTGAAAATTTCTCTTATTATATCTTTAGTTCCCAGCAATGATCAAATGGCAAAGATTCAGTACATGAACATTCACCTACCTGCATGAAGAATGACACAGATTAAGATAAATGATGCATAAACATCCATGTTAGAAGGAACAAAGGAACGGAACGTTTTCTGTATTTCTGTTAACAATCCATCTTTCCCTGTATTGACAAAGAGGAAATGATAAATGTGAAGCTTGTATGACATAGTTGTGAAATTTATATCATTTGATTGCTCTAATTATATATATATAAATAATATATATATATATATATATATATATATATAATATATATACACATATAATTATATATATAATTTATATATATATATATATATATATAAATATATATATATATATATATATATATATATATATATATATATATATTTAATTATATATATTTAATCTCAGATACCAAAGTATAAATCAACAGAATGTCCAGGACATAGATACAAATCCGGTAGAAATGGACAAACACGAACCTCTGGAAACCAAGAGGTGGGATCAGTTGCCATGGAAGAGTAAGCATTACCTGTCAATCGGTCACACCCACCGTGAGTCCACAGTCAAGTCCAATGAAATACGTGAGGAGTAAATCCTCGTCACAACTGGTACAGACGTCTCAACAAACGCCAACGTAAAGGCAACCCAACATTACACTTAGTGAAACAAAGTAACCGCAAACAAGACTATATACCGACCGTAAAATTTGCGGAACGTTGACATCAAAAGCGTTTTTCGATATCCCTGTGTCAACAATTTGTCAGTGAGTAGTTTAACTCTGTATATGAAATCTTCATATGTTGTGCACGCCTTGGCATATCGGATCCATATGCGGGTGACTGAGGGATATTACTACTTAAATGTGGAAAATTTCCGATGGAAAAGCCGTAATCGTCTCGTTTCTCGTATAGCTTGGTTGCCAATTTCCCGTCTTTGTCTATATTAAGTAAAATGTCTAAGTATGAAGCGTGTGTGCTTGATTCTGTTGAATCTTGTATCTAGTTCGCTCAGATATATTGCATTGACATATATACGAAAATTGTTATTACTAATTGACAAAACGTTGTCAATATATCTAAATGTCAAATTAAAGGACAACGCTAACATTTTCTTCTTTTGATTCAGCAGTTTCTTAATGAAGTCTGCTTCGTATAAATAAAGCAACAGGTCGGCTAATAAAGGGGCACAATTGGTTCCCAAAGGAATGCCGACAGTTTGTTGAAAGACCACGTGTCCGAACAGTACAACTATTATTGTCTATTATTAATTCCAGCATTTTTTTATATCAACTTCAGTGTATTTATGCGTAGAATGAGTGTGGTGTTGGACAAAATAAGTATCCTGATAGCCAATCACTAGATATATAATTCGGGTACCACCTTTAGTGAAAAAAACAGTTGTCTATGATGCTAAAACGTCTTTCTTTTAATTTGTTATGTGGAATTGTTGTGTAAAGAGTAGAGAAGTCATATGTTTTGATACTGTGAATTCAAGAAAAACCATGTGCTTTCAAATTTTCTAAAAGCTGTTTAGAATTTTGTAGTTTCCACATCTGATTTACACCGCATCTGGAATAAGCAACTGTACAGTATTGTTGAATTTCTCCTTAACGGCTGTCAATATCTTGGTAGAACGTTTGCTGGATCCTACTATGTATCTTTGCTTATATGGGGTTTTATGAAGTTTAGGTATCTAACATAAATATGGTAGCTCAAAATCGGTTTCATATATATCGATCTATCGATCTATCGTTCTATCGTTCTATCTATCTATCTATCTTGATTACCGAGCATGAGCGAGCAAAATCTTTTCAAGGACAAGACACTGACCCACTTATGTGATCATCGTCAGAGAAATGATATCATACTAACGTATTTCAACGTGATAAACAGTATGTATATGATTGTCTTTCGGGTACAAGGAGAGCATTACATTCGAGAATAATGATGGCTTGCTTTCTGCTCTTTCTATTTACAAAATCATCAAGTGGGTATTGTTTAACTTCTAGTTTAAAACATAGCATATTTATTTCCCCGGAAATTAATTTATGTATTAACAACGGATTGAAAAGTTGTCTGCTTTTTCTACACATCACTTCTGCTTGCCCTGAGTTGTAAAACGGAAACAGGTTAATATATCTTATTACTGCAATTTAGTTAAACTAAATACCCATAGCACTATTGAAAAACAAAACTGTTATTTGTTGATATGTCTTAATTATAAGCGAATTATATAATCAGCTTTCATAATGTGGCAGATGGAAGAAATCATTTCAAATAAAGCGGGATTTTATTACAACAGGGTTCAATATAAATTGATTGCTTTTATATAATTGGTTATTTCATAACTATTCCATGGATGATGATGATGATGATGATGATGATGATGGTGGTGGTGATATTACATTGTGTGTGTCTATCATGTAAATAAACATAATGTTATATTGCTTTTGTTTTCGCTCCAGGTGTAAGAATGAGTTTTGTTTGAATTGGTCTGGCTCAGTCAGTAGCGCGCTCGATTCTTGATTGCAATGTCGTGAGTTCGAGTCCAGGCGGTAGAAGGTCGGCTTCCTGTCCTTTAGGTTAGATTGTAAAACCCGAGGTCCCGTGTCACAGTAGATGTCGGCACGTTAATGAACCCCCACTGCTCAATGGTTATAAGTGCCGAGCATAGGCCAAAATTTGAAGCCCTAGTTCACTGGTTTTTTGGTGACGTATCCGTATTAGTGAAAGATCCCTGAGTTGGGCGTTAAAACAACATCGTAGGTTCTAGAATTTGTTGTTGAAACGTCTGTAGCAATTATAATGAAGATAAGTCTCCTCACGTGTTTCATTTTGATTTGACTGGCTCACGGCGGGTTTGACCGGTCGAAAGGGGAAGCTCCTTTATGACACTTGATCCCACCTCTTGATTTCAAGATGTCTGTGGTTGTCCATTTTTACTCTAGCTTATTGCTGAAGCAGTATAATCAGATGTGGATTCCAGAATGTCAATCAGCTAAAAGAAGGCAAACAGAAACACCATTTTTTCAAATGCGGACATTTTTATTACTCGGTACAAACTACTTTTAACATCAGTAGGAAAGTTTACTTCGGTGTATTTATTTTAACTGGAGTTGGTTTTGCACGAATTAAATTTTATGATACCCGTTGTTCTAGTATTTCAATTTACCGGTTTCCCTTGTAACACATTTTAAGTTCATATGGTGGAATGTTGTATAAAAAATGGCGTTTCCGTATATCTTCTATTAGCTAACCGACGTTCTGAAAATCCACATCTAAGGAATAAGTTAGTGTACAGGTATGGAGTACACATACAAGTTAAGTGATCCCTGCTGGCTTCTTATGTATATATCTGTCTGTTTGTTTAAAAAGTTTAGAAATCCAATAAAGGCATGTTAACACAAGACAGTATCCGTTGTAAAAGCATCGAAATGGCGTATACTGATGTATGATGGGTGTATGTGGGATGACCAAAATTGAATATAAACCATTTTTCTTTTAATACTGAAGATGTTTCAACATCCAAAAGTCAGAAAATATAGGTGACCAATCCGCAGTGTTTCAAAACGCCCAACTCGCAATCGGTTCACACAGTATACGATACCAGTGTCTGATATTACATAGCAGTTATTTATAAACAAAATATCGCTTTTTTTCTTTCTCATGCGGACTTAAAGAAGTGAAAGTCACAGAAATTTCAGATGCAAAAAGCTCCAAAACATCGTCTATACATTGTAGTTACTCCTTCTACTAGGTCCATTAGGTCTATATAACATCAACGTTTTATAATTTTGATATCTAGGTATACACCTCTGTAAACATTTATTATATATGCATGTTAACTCCGAATATCATGCACTCTACAGTCGACACATTAAACTTGTAACCAAATCACGTAATTACTAAATTGGAAACCTGCATTCATTTTGACCCAATTACAATGTATCTGGGAAAAGACCACCGGACTTCCGCAAGTAAACTCTCTCTCTCTCTCTCTCTCTCTCTCTCTCTCTCTCTCTCTCTCTCTCTCTCTCTCTCTCTCTTCTCTCTCTCTCTCTCTCTCTCTCTCTCTCTCTCTCTCTCTCTCTCTCTCTCTCTCTCTCTCTCTCTCTCTCTCTTGTATTGCGTGACCATTCCAGATGAAATATTTTACTAGCGATGACGATTTATTGCATTAACTATCTGATTGATGTGCTTGTAGTTTGTTACTAATGTATAACGTGACTGTAGACTGGAGGTACATGATTTAAGATAAACGGTTTTATCATCAAGTACTGATCAGTTTGCATTCAAAATTATTTACTGCAAATTATTTTCAATATTTTCTTTTTTTTTAATATAGCAATGTATGTGCGGACATTTTTATTACTCGGTACAAACGACTTTTAGCATCAGTAGGGAAGTTTACTTCGGTGTATTTATTTTAGACTGGGGTTGATGTTGCACGAATTAAATTTTATGATACCCGTTGATCTAGTATCTGCATTTACCGGTTTCCCTTGTAACATATTTTAAGTTCATATGCTGGAATGTTGTATAAAAAGTAGATAAGACGTATGATTTAATATAAAGAATTTGAAAAAAATGGCGTTTCCGTATATCTTCTATTAGCTGATCGACGTTCTGAGTACGGAGTACACATACAGGTTAAATGGCCCCTGCTTTATTTTTTATGTATATATCTGTCTGTTTGTTTGAAAAGTTTAGACATTCAACAGAGGCATGTTAACATAAGACAGTATCTGTTGTAAATGCCTAAGAAGAGCGTATACTGATGTATGATTTTAAAGAATTGGGTGTATGTGGGATGACCAAAACTGAACATAAACCATAAACCATTGTTCTTCTAGTACTGAAGATGTATGTTTCAACATCCAAAAGTCACAAAATAGCTAGTGTGAACCCAAACCCGCATTGTTTCAAAACGTCTAACTCTCAATCGGTTCACACAGTATACGATACCGGTGTCTGATATTACATAGCAGTTACATTGCTTTTTTTCTTTTTCATGCGGACTTTAAGAAGTGAAAGACGCAGATATTTCAGATGCAAAAAACTCCAAAACATCGTCTATACATTGTAGTTACTCCTACTATGTCTATTAGGTCTATATAACATCAGCGTTTTATAATTTTGATATCTAGGTATATACCTCTGTAAACATTTATTTTATATGCATGTTAACTCCGAATATCATGCACTCTACAGTCGACACATAAAACTTGTAACCAAATCACGTAATTAATAAATTGGAAACCTGCATTCCTTTTGACCCCACTTACAATTGTATTCCGGGAAAAGACCCACCGGACTTCCGCAAGTACACTCTCTCTCTCTACTCTCTCTCTCTCTCTCTCTCTCTCTCTCTCTCTCTCTCTCTTTCTCTCTCTTCTCTCTCTCTCTCTCTCTCTCTCTCTCTCTCTCTCTCTCTCTCTCTCTCTCTCTCCCTCTCTCTCTCTCTCTCTCTCTCTCTCTCTCTCTGGCTCTCTATCTGTCTCTCTCTCTCTCTGTCTGTCTCTCTCTCTGGCTCTCTATCTGTCTGTCTCTGTCTGTCTTTCTCTCTCTGTCTCTCTGTCTCTGTCTGTCTCTCTCTCTCTTTCTCTCTCTCTCTCTCTCTCTCTCTCTCTCTCTCTATCTCTCTCTCTCTCTCTCTCTCTCTCTCTCTCTCTCTCTCTCTCTCTCTCTCAGAAGGTCAGCTTAGGCTCCAACGGAGCTAGAACACGCTAGGTAGGGGTGAGATACTCCATGATTTAATTGTTTTGTCCTTACCACTCTGTAAAGGAGTCACCCAATAAGTATAGCGACAAGAAGGAACAATTACTATTGTCAGCGCTATTCAAATGCCGTTACCCTGCGTTATCTAATATTTAAACCTCCACATTCACTCTATCTACCGTAAAGACCACGATAAGCTGCTCTAAAACAATATAGAGGATCATACCACATATATAATTAGGGGTAACAGAGTTAATAATTAGCTAGTTTGCAATACTTCAAACCGGACGTTACATATGAAATAGAAAGTAATATTAAGTACCGAATCCGGTATATGTCATAACATTAGAACCACCATCGGTGTACTTCCAGTTGAAAAAAGAAAATAATAAACAATACGGATATTTTCAAATTCCTTTATTCGCAAAATCAGTGATGGTTGTTAAAGAAAAAAGCAGATGTTATCAGTTTGAACATTCTGTCTATTCATGGCGTCGTTATGATGTAGACTGTTTATGTTAAGTAATTGACAATAGAATACGTTATTGTCAGACGCCTAAGTTATCTTACATTTAATCATACGATTCATACTGATTGACTGGCACCGCATCATCGGAGTCGTCGTGTAATATCTAACACAATAAAAATAATTAGACTTTCCTCCAGGCTGTCACTGGGTTATAGACATAAAAATAACAGCTTAATCACCAACATGTATACGAACCTGTGTAATTTTAGTATGTATACTAAAGATACATGGAACATATTGTCAATTACTAAACAATTGAAACCAAACAGATCTCTTGCACCAAAATACTTGTTACGTGTTTAAAATGACACCAGTAATGTAAGCGTATTATGTATCGCTCTTACGAGCTGGACATTATGAGCATTCGCTGGCTTGCTTCAGACTCCCATAAACTATCGTTATACAGAACCAGTTGAACAACAGTGACAGAAAATAAAAGTGTCCGAATTAGATGAAATAAATGTTCTTACCTCAAAACAAATTTTCTCTTGACTAAATGCAATTAATAGAACTAGAAATGTTATATTTCAACATTAATTTCTTCGTCAATTTACTATATCTGATCAAGTGTATATTTCAATTATTTTCTATTTCAATAAGACATCTTCACATTCATTGTCTCATATTCTTCGTGTACATGGTATATATTCATTTCCTCGGTGATGCTTTGTGATACACTCCTCACGTATTTCATTTGACTTGACTGTGGACTCACGACTGGGTGTGTCCGGTCCGACAGGGGATGGTTACACCTCCAATGGCAACCTGATGCCTCACCTCTTGTTTTACCAGAGGTCCGCGTTTGTCCATTTTTACCGAATTTTTACCGGTATTTGTATCTATGTGCCTGGATATTCTATTGATTTATACTTTGGTGTCTGAAATTGTTTTTATATTTGTAGTTCTTCATATTTCTGAATTTCGTTCACGGACTCGATGTCGTTCTCTATCGCGTTCTGGTACTGTGCAGTTAAATCCGGTCAGTGTAATTATTTGTCTGTCCTTTAGTAGTAGTTATCAGTGTTGTCATTGTTTAAATCATTCCCAGTCATAGGAATGTGTATCTGAATATCTTCCGTACAAGTCTGATTGAGCGACGAAACTCTTGTGTATTACCATATCCAGAATTTTGAGAATGACATGTTACAATTGGGCAGATGGTAGTGCAAATAATAAGGAAAATTGTCCAACATTTAGTGTAGTTCAACAAATTATATTCATCTGAAATGAAATAGACCGGGTACTTTGAAAACAAGAAATGAATAGCGAGGAGTATTTTTTTGTCTACGAAAGCCTTTACCCCTCAATTTCTAAATGGCATTTTCATTATTTTTATTTCAACTAGACCATTATGGTATGTGGGGTTGAGAGGATTAAATCATTTGACAACGAAATATTTCAATCCAGGTATGTTTCTAATTTCATATAGACACAAAGTATCAACTGGAATCGAATGTTTCAATTCTTCGGTACTAATGAAGTCTTGGGTACTAAATATGTTGAATATAGAATGTTTAGCTAAATTGATAGATTACTCAGACTCTATAAATATAAGATACAGATGACATTTAAAATGGTCCATAAAATAAAAGAAATAAAGTTTTGTGGTGTGTGTGTGTGTGTGTGTGTGTGTGTGTGTGTGTGTGTGTGTATTCGTGTATGTGTATTCGTTCCAGATATATAGAGGGAGTATATATACCTTCTTTACAAACACTTCCTATCTACCCCAGCGGCACATCCCTTAACACACAACCGTATCTGATAATTACCGTTAATGCAATGATCACAGGCATCAGCACCGTTTGGTCCGCTTTTACATTCTGTAAGGTAAATAATATAATTCATTTTGTAAACACATATTGAATTTCATTTGTATTACTTATAAAGTTAAGAACAACAAACTGAAAGATGTTTTAAAATGATATTTCTATAATAGTTATTAAGGAATCAACATTTTGGATACAGAAGGGCCAATTCTATTCTTCGAACCCGGGCAGATCTGATAAAAAAAACATTATTAGTACAGGACCATGTTACCACTTCCTTACATAGTTTTATCAATATCTGCAAAGCAGTACCGAGAAAGAGATGAAAAATGTGAACGGAAAATGACATACTATTGCAAAAGCTAATTTTAGCCCTGGCCCAATACGTCAAAACGGCAAAAATATTGATCTTAATATTTAACCATCAGAGTTTTCATAATGAAAAAAAAAACTGAGAAAATCGAATAAGACGTCTTAAATGTGACCGGTCTCATCCTGATGAAACAGCGAAATACAAGCGAGAAGAGTAGCGTGAGAGTTCCTCTAATCATTATATCTTGTGTTGAGTTATGAATAAGGATAAACCTCTGACAGAGTATAAGGAACTTAGATTATAGGATATATATATATATATTTATATATATATATATATATATATATATATATATATATATATATATATAGTATATATATATTTATATATATATATATGTGTGTGTGTGAGTGTGTGTGTGTGTGTGTGTGTGTTTACAGTAACATAGTTTGTAAATATACATCTCTATGTGTGTATGAACGTCTGTGTGTCTGTGTGCGTGTGTCCGTATCAGAAGAATGCACTACAACATTAAACATATTACACGTTATTACATATTATATTGAGCACACTAAGGTGGAATGACAGTCGATGATACCACCTGTGTAGATATATCATACATAAAGCACAAATGCGGTAATAACAAGGCACCTACAAACTCACCATGCCCCGGCACTTACGACACCAACTGACTGGCAGAATGCCCGACGCCCTAATACTTCGGCCATCTACGCATTCTCAAAATTTGAAAGCTTCATTATCGGTGAGTAGAGTTCCGAACATGAGAACTCGGTAGTTCAGATAGAGGTGAAATGGTGTTTAACCAAATGTGATGACGATGCCTGTAGAGAAATAGTAGTATATACAAAGCACAAATACCACTACAACATTAAAATAAACACACACACACACCCGCACATACACACACATACCAAACACACACACACACACACACACACACACACATCACACACACACACACACACACACACACACACACACCACACACACACATACACACACACACACACACACACACACACACACACACACACACACACACACACACACACACACACATAGACTCAACGACATGTTGACCCATATGTTTTATTCTTTCTTGCTGAAATGTAATAACTCATTTTTTTCCAGAATGCATATCATTCACTGTTAAATAAAATGTTGAGCTTGAGGACGTCTACTCTAGTCTAGTTAACACAACAGCCGACATAAGCGATCATCTTACAAACATAAGACATTTTAAAAACAGGAGGCCCATGGGCCACATCGCTCACCTGAACTGCGTTTGGTATCATGCAAACATGGATATCTCACATTACAAATTATTATAACACTCCTTTAATCCTTGTGAGTGAAGGAGACTTAAAAATGATTGAAAATAACAAAGAAAAATATATCAATAAATTATTTTCCAAAGTGTTCCAAAAAAGGAAACTGAATCATCCATCTATGGAAATCACTCAGATGCAAGTAGTTTTTCAATCCATACAGAAGTTTTGGAGAAGATGGATCTCATGGGTGACCGTAAACAATAGCTTAACGGTTCAAATTTTGTCAATACACTGAGATCGAGCTAATTGTATGCAGCAGTCATTCATAATTAGTTCTGATTCAGATTTGACTAAAAGCAGGTGATGCTACACCATCAAGGATACCTGACCACATCACTCAATTTCCCTACACTCCATGTTCATTTCATTGTCACTGCCACTGTATATGGTCTTTCTCACAGAAGCTGAGAAGTAATACCAGAAGCTTAAAAATAACCAAAAACGTGAAGTTGGATAACAATTTTCTAAAGGAAAGCAGAATGAAAGAAAAACAAGCGGGGATGAAAGAACCTGTAAATTACTGCCAGGGGCTTTAAATATGTTGCATCTGAACAAAATTTACCTGGACAGGTGAGAATAGTCCTTTAAGCCTTTGATCGTGGAACCCGCATCTTTTAGCATTTAGCATTTATCTTCTCCCACTGCTAGTCCATCCTCTCT
This sequence comes from Atrina japonica, assembly GCA_030159075.1. NCBI lineage: Eukaryota > Metazoa > Mollusca > Bivalvia > Pterioida > Pinnidae > Atrina > Atrina japonica. Next base: position 16,052 of record BROG01001539.1, on the reverse strand, counting down.
GATAAACAGCATCAGTTTACACGTGCAGTTTAATACATTTCGAAGAATAGAATAAAATCTTCATTATTTCTTCGAGTTCGCTTCCTCGTATAACATGTGATAATAAAAGAACATACGAGCAAAATACGAAACAGAATCCCTGGAGATCAGATAAATGATGGCTGGATATCAGTTAAATCATAAACTGTCTCCATATCCTCCCTTCGGGGGAAGAAGAGACAGCAGCTTATTGTGTTTTCCAATATAAAAGCAGAGAATCCCAGAAGTTAAATCCCAATGTGTACATACTATTCTGCAGGTTCAGATTCATGTAACTTTCATTCATATCGAAAACCGCGTTTAATATCCACGTTCCGCAAATTTTACGGTCGGTATAACAGTCTTGTTTGCGACTACTCTGTTTCACTAAGTGAAATGTTGAGTTATCTTTTCGTTGGCGGCTGTTGAGACGTCTGTACCACTTGTGACGAGGATACACTCCTCACTTGTTTCATTGGACTTGACTGTGGACTCACGGCGGGTGTGACCGGTCGACAGTAGATGCTTACTCCTCCATGACACCTGATCCCACCTCTTGGTTTCCAGAGGTCCATGTTTGTCCATTTTTACCGGATTTATATCTATGTCCTGGATATTCTATTGATTTATACTTTCGTATCTGAGATTTTTTATATCTTTCTCAATTTGTGGTTAACTATTTAGAACACTATTAAAGGCATATATTTATGTTCAAACTATCCACATAGAGGCAACTTCGCTATTCAGACTACTTTGAATCCGTCGGTAAGGTTGTTTAAGTAGCGAGATCACACGTACATTAATCCATACCATAGGTCAATGTCAGTCGGATGTAATTAACCGTGTCTTAAAACTTTTATCTATTTATCGGCTTTTACACTGCACTTTACTGATAACAGAATTGATCCCAAATTGCAACAAACACAATATATTTATGTCCTAACTATCCACTTCAAGGCAACTTCACTATTCAGACTACTTTGAATCCGTTTTTAAGGTGGTTTAAGTAGCAAGATCACACGTATAATAATCCATACCATAGGTCGATGTCAGTCATAAGTCAATTGTTTCCCCTCCTAGATCACTTGGAAGCACAGTTGAGTTGCATGCGTCTATTCTGTTGAGGGTCTGTTCAAAGATTTCATCATTCACTTATCAATGGTCTAACAAGTAGAGGGCATGTATTGATTCGTCAATACTTGCAGAATATTTAGTAGTCCAACGTCACCAAAAATATCTAAGTGAAATGCTATCCAGTTTGATTTTACACACAAAACAATGGTGATATTACTACCACATACATGGTGAATGAGGGAGATATTTTCAGAGTTTGTCTTGTTTGTCACCTGTGTACTCTACGAATAAGAACGGACGATTATTTATAACATTATCTCATGATGATGTTTTGCAAATAATATTTCACACACAAAATGCTAAAAGAACACGTTTCTGTATTTGGAACGAAATTGTCTGTACACATCACATATACCATTAGGCAGACATTTATTTTCAAAGTCAACGCCAAAGACAGTCAAACGAAATGTTGATATCATTTCGGGTAAACTTACAGATAGACTAGGTTGTGGAGACTGCGAAATGTATCCATGTCGACATATAATGTATGTCATTGCCATCAAACCTCCTGAAATGATAAAGTAATATTTTAGTAAGCTAAAGTTGTTCCAAAAACTATGCACCTATCCAGCATTAAAAAGTGATTTTGTTACACTGAGCAGTCATTTTAAACAGTTTAGATATAAAATGTTGGGGTCATTTACGGACCCTTATCACATGCTGTATTTTACTTTATAATGCATGCATTTATTTAACAATACAGATCAACTGGTTAAATCTAAATGATTGGAATGATCATCAAAATATCAATAATATAAAAATCTCAGATACAAAAGTTCATATCTTCAAAATGTCCAATACACATATACAAATCCGGTAAGTTACATACACACACGTGGGTATGTGTACACGTGGATACACATGTCATGAGATAAGTATGACATAAGCACTACTATAGAGGTCGGTTCCATAGGGGAATGAGGATAAGACACAATAACAAAGGGAAATGTTGCATCGTGTAACCGTTATAATACCATGATCGATCAATTTATCTGCCCCTGTGCTCACATTTCGACTCACCCATACTATAAATAATATGATGTACTGTCAAAATGCAGGAGTGAACATGTTCATATTGCATGCAAAATAATTATAAAATGTTGATTCTAAATCATACATCAATAAATACTGACCGTGGACTTAACAATTCATTAAGATTGAAAGGTCTAAATATGTCTTAAGGTGTTGATTGATTAAATGACAATGTTGAAATAGATTACATATACATAATCAGTATACATACGTTATAGAAAACGTTTACATAATCAGTATACATAAGTTATGGATAATGTATACATAATCAGTATACAAAAGTTATGGATAACGTATACATAATCAGTATACTAAGTAATAGATTATAAATACATAATCTATAAATAAGTAATAGATTATACATACATAATAAGTATACGTATTTACAAACATAATCAGTATACATAAGTAATAGATTATACATACATAATCAGTATACATAAGTAACAGATTATACATACATAATAATTATACATAAGTAACAGATTATACATACATAATCAGTATACATAAGTAACGGATTATACATACATAATCAGTAAACATAAGAAACGGATTATACATACATAATCAGTATACATAAGTAACAGATTATACATACATAATAATTATACATAAGTAACAGATTATACATACATAATAATTATACATAAATAATAGATTATACACACATAATCAGTATACATAAGTAATAGATTATACATACATAATCAGTATACATAAGTAACAGATTATACATACATAATAATTATACATAAGTAACGGATTATACATACATAATAATTATACATAAGTAATAGATTATACACACATAATCAGTATACATAAGTAATAGATTATACATACATAATCAGTAAACATAAGTAACAGATTATACATACATAATAATTATACATAAGTAACAGATTATACATACATAATCAGTATACATAAGTAACGGATTATACATACATAATCAGTATACATAAGTAACGGATTATACATACATAATCAGTATACACAAGTAACAGATTATACATACATAATAATTATACATAAGTAACAGATTATACACACATAATCAGTATACATAAGTAATAGATTATACATACATAATCAGTATACATAAGTAACAGATTATACATACATAATCAGTATACATAAGTAACGGATTATACATACATAATCAGTATACATAAGTAACGGATTATACATACATAATCAGTATACACAAGTAACAGATTATACATACATAATCAGTATACATAAGTAACAGATTATACATACATAATTAGTATACATAAGTAACAGATTATACATACATAATCAGTATACATAAGTAATAGATTATAAATGCATAATCAGTGTACATAAATACAACATGTAATAGATAGTGTGACATGAAAAAAGATATATACGACATACGCGAAGTTTTGTTGTGTGATAGAATTTGAAAACACTTGAGATAGCCCTTTTTCGTATGTAGAATATGTGTACCCTGCAGTACTTTTAGAATATTATGCATACACGGTATATTTTGTCCAGTTTTACTTATGTACAAGTAAACGGTTACCATCCACTCGTACCATTTTTTTTTCTTTCAATAACGTTCTATAAATGAACATTTTAACAGTGTTGACATAGAACGAAATTGAGACGATGGAATAATAGCGTATTTTCGATAATTTCTAATCAATACATTGCTGTACACAGGTGGGTTTTCAATCAGCGTTTAAGCATGGCTGTCTTTATCTATTTCTTCCTATATGATTTAACATATTTTTACGGTTAAATGAGTTAAGGGCTTTGGTTAAAAAATACGGTTAGATGGTTAATGACAATCCCAACTGCTATTAGATAAAAGGACGTTTAAGAAATTATAAGGTGCATTATTTGGAACATTACAACGCAAATGTTGTTTTCAATCGTTGCGGGTTTTTTTTTTCTCTCCTTCAACCTGTTTCTGGTATTTGGCTGAAATAAGTTTTAGGTTGTTCATAACCTTAAACAGGCTTGAGTATAAAACACAGGCCTTATATGATTGTAACATTTGTACGACATTTGAGACAACAAAATAATTAAAATAATAAAAAAATCAATTTTTCCAATATGCATTATTCATATTGACTTTAGTTATTTCTTTATTTCTTCTAGAAACCAAGAGGTGGGACCAGGTGCCATGGAGGAGCAAAGATCCCCTGTCGACCGACCACAACCGCCGCATGTACACAGCTAAGTCCACATGAAATATGCGAGGAACGAATTCTCGCCAAAACCGGCACAGACACCCCAACAATCGCCAACGAAAAGGCAACCCAACACACCTCCAAGTGAAATAGAGCAATCACAAACAATACCACAACACCGATCGCAAAACCCGCGGAACGCCAACACCAAGAATCTGCCAGTAAGCTGTCCACATTCGTACACGAAATGCCCACACGTCGAATACGCTCCGGCACACCGGAAAATCCGTGAAACACAAATATAAGAAATAAGACCATCCGATGATGTGCATATTTGATATCTTAAAGTCCACGCAACAGTGAAAACATGAATTACTCGAACATATAATTTGATTTATAAATATTATAAACATAATACCAAAGTTATAATGCTCAAGACGGTCGTTTTTGTCGATTCGACTTCATCAGTTTAGCTCCATTTTTTAACAGATTTTCTGAACAGAAAGTTGTATCAGACAAGAACGAATAATAATTCTAAACCTATAACCAAAACCCGTAAAAGAGTTACCACTCTAGATAAATTGCTGCCTTAACTTTAGAAGAATTTATCATTTTAAATAGTGCTGCTAGTGAGAAATATAACTTAAGTATCAGATTATCAGCTGGTTACAAAATACCAGATACTAGCTTTAAGTATACACTCGGGGACTTAAACGGTCCACCAGCGTAATATCAAAGTTATAATGCTCAAGACGATCGTTTCAGTCAATTATACTTCATCAGTCGAGCTCCAGTTTTATACAGATTTTCTAGAGTGAAAGTTTTATCAGACAAGGCTGAGTAATAAATCTAAACGACTAGCCAATCTAAAACAGAAATAAAAATATAAACTGAACCTACTTCTACCTTGAGGGTATGTCAACGGAATACCAATCCCGGGGTGGTGTGTATCCTCGGGGACATAAACGGTCCACCAGCAGTGGCAACGACCTAGTGATTATAAACATAATATCAAAGTTATAATGCTCAAGACGAGAGTTTAAGTCAATTAAACTTCATCAGTCGAGCTCCAATTTTATACAAATTTCTAGAGTGAAAGTTGAATCAGACAAGGCTAAATAATAAATCAAACGACTAGCCAATCTAAAAACAGAGATAAAAATATTAACTTAATCTACATCTACCTTGAGGGTATGTCAACGGAATGCCAATCCTGGGGTGAGATTTTTTAAATGGGAATTTTCAAGATTACTGATGATTGATTGTTTCTCCCCTGCATTAAATAGGGCACTAATTTGTTCCAATTTAGTAATACCAAAATACTTCGAAATCTTTGTAATTTTCTTAAGTGAGTTTTGCTACATTCCAGTCGCCACCTCAACCACGTTAGCCAACCAGTATTAAAAAATATTTGTATACTGTCACTAATGAATCATTTATTTGATCTGAGCTACAAAATAAAAGTATTTGTTTTTGTCGTGGTTAATGATTTTGTCACGCTCTTAGAGCTGAAACGGACATAATTGATCATAAAAAAGAATGAAACATGCGTGAACAAATTTTAGTTATATATTAATAATTATTTTCTAGTAAATAGAATATGTACTCACTTTGTGATCTGTTTAATGGATTATCGTCTGCACAATGCAAGGTGATCAACATTTTGTATGAAGTGTAGAAGGAAGTTCTTAGTATATATTGAGTTTTACTTAAGCAGTGAATTCCGGTATGGACGCTTTCAACCAGCTACAAATTTCCAATTAATTTTGTCTTCTATAGACGTATGTTGATGATTCATATGCTCAGTCTTACGGGTTTACAGATATCTATCTTACACACACACACACACACACACACACACACACACACACACACACACACACACACACACACAGATATATATATATATATATATATATATATATATATATAATATATATATATATATATATATATATATATTGCCATATTTCACCACTTGGCCTTTATCAAGTGAAAGACTTGACATAATTGATAAACTTGGATAAACATTTGCACTGAAGCTTTGTATTGTGCAGACTTAATACTATGTAACTAATATAAATATTGTCGTATTCCACTTGATAAAAGGCCAAGTGGCCGAAAATTTCTTTTCGCATACTGGTATTTCCCTTTGGAGGACATTACATTTTATTGGAATTATATATATGTATATATATATATATATATATATATATATATATATATATTATATATATATATATATATATATATATATATATATATATGTATATATATTGTTTGTGTGTGTGTTTTTTTATTGTAGCATTCTTCATGTTCAATCGCAGTGGAATGTAAAAAAAAAATCAGATACCAAAGTATAAATCAATAGAATATCCAGGACATAGATACAAACCCGGTAGGAATGGACAAACACGAACCTCTGGAAACCAAGAAGTGGGATCAGTTGCCATGGTGGGGTACAGACAGGACACCGTTTTATACTGTACACCGTGCCATCCAGTATGCAATTTTTTGGTACTTGTAAATTAAATGTATATGTACCGAAATGATTTTTAATCTTTAAGGAATGACAAATAATCAGGAAAAAAGTTGATATCTGATTTAAATGCTATGTAGCATATACATAAATCTTGTGTTTACATTAAAAAGGTTGTCCTAATCGGGAAACAATTACCTTCTATGCGTACAGATACACAGATATATTGTTTTGGGTTCATTAATCATTTCAAATTTATTAAAGCGGCATCGTCTTCGTTTACCGCACTTAAAGTACAATAAGAAATAAGGTATACAAAGACATAAGAATATTATATTCCTATATATTGCGTTAAAATAGCTTCAGATCCAGTGTGGTGTTCATATATAAAATGTAAAATGAATTAATAAATTGAAAGTGCACCTTTGCCAAACTGGGTTCGTCAAGCAATTTCAAACAAATATATGAAAATCTATGAATTTGTATGCCTCGATTTTGTTGTTGTTAACAATCTAAGTTGTTAAACGGAAAATAATAATAATAAAAAAAAAAAAATAAAAAAAACTGAAAGAAAAAAAAACAGCTAATGTTCTTTTATACCACGTGTCCATGATTTTGTGTCCACCTTGGGAAACGGCAATGCTTTACCAGGATCTTATCAGAAACATTCATACAATTTACCTGTCTTATCCCTTCCGGCCAAGTGATCAAAACAGCAAAACTGAAATCATGCAATATATTGAATGAAGGTTAACCAATATCTTCTTTATGAACGTAGATAAAATTTTAGTAAAATAAACAAAAATTTGTAATTATTTGTTTTATTGACAATATGCAAGCATTTTTTTTCAAATATGACGAACATATTTATATACGTCAGTATTTATTATTAGAGCTACTTTCACTGCTGCGTGATAACGAAAGAAATAAAAACGGCGTAGAATGCGCTTTCAGCCATAAATGCATGGTCAAAATACTATGTTTTCACTTTTTAATTAACCCGGGGGAGGGGGCTTGATAGGTTTTGGCGTTCACCTAAGAAAAAATATGCTGACTATTGATTATACGAAGAATTTTTATAGATACTTTATTCGACCCAATGTAAATCATAGTCCCTGTTCATTTGTAGACTTTATACAAATCTGAGATAAGTCTAACAAAATCTTGTCGAACTGAAAAGTGTGTTCTTCAGACGAAAAGAAAGACCTGCGACATAAAAGTATACTTTTTGACATTTGGGTGTCTATGACATTTATCTTTAGCTATAAAACCTTAGAGAATTTCTACTAACTTTCTCACATATCTTTTTTTTACAAAATTTCAATCAGTTCTGAATTAATAAGTCATAAGTATAAAGTTGTATATCGTATGTTATATGAGAGTCTCGATAGTGGTTCGTTTATAAACAGATACTGTCTCGAATATTTGACTAAATCATCACGCATACCGAAATTGGAAAAAGAAATTCTGATCACTGGTTCATGAGAAAAAGGTTTTTAAAGATATATTTTGGTATGTTCTTTGTTTCCGTTTATTGAGTTCTAGCAAGCCCCTTGCACTAACAAACTTCAATTGGCTTCACATTGGAATAGTTCCTGTAAATTATGGCAAATATTGACAAGAGTTCTTGAGAAAAAACCAAACATGCACTACGGTTAACAAATCAGAACGGACGACAACAGCCCAAAGACAGTGGTAGCTCTCATAAAATTGTGACTCAGCTGATCTAAACAATAAAAAAAACAAGGTACGAGGGGGATGTCGTCTAAACTGAGGCACATATCTATGATAAATAACTTGGCATAACCATGGGATAAATGTGATAAAGGAACAACAAAATTGGTATTTAAAATGAAATATATAACAAAAATAACATCAATTGTCTGTAGCATGAGTCGATACATATATATATATATATATATATATATATATATATATATATATATATATATATATATATATATATATATATATGTACATAATTACAATAATGAAATGCAGTAGGCCCTGAAAAAAAAAACCACAAAGTCAATTGTTGATGTGGCGTTAGAGGTGAACCAGCAAATATACATTTTGTTTGGTCAATGAAAAGTTTAGATTAGACCACATTATAAATGAAACCATTAGAATAATTGTCGAATGACGTAATATGTTGTTTAAGTTTTGAGTAATTTTAAAAGAGCAAAAATCTAAAATTCCTAAATTCCAAATTCTGAACAACTTAAAACGATTTTGGATAATTGTTATTTTAAGATTTTGGCCAAGGATCTTAATTCTAGAAAGGTTATTGATATTTTATATTTGAATAAAAACTCTAAATTACTCAATTTCAAAATGGTTTTAGATATTTTAGATATTTTGAAATTTCACTTATCCAAAACAACAAAATATTTTGGATTTTTGAGCTGTTAAGTGTTACACTTACCATCGACATATCGTAAAAAAAATAAGTACTGAATAATAATGAAGTTAAACTTACTAAATGGACGTAACATCGACGGAAAATGCTGATTTGGTAGAATAGTTAAACTGATGAAAACGTCATTATGCCGTTATAATTAAGATCCAAATTTGAGGCTGCTATAGAGTTGTAATACTCGATTTTACACGACATAGGAAGCTTTCGAATAAGCCCGGATTACCTCATGATCCTGCATGCAGTCGCGCCTTTTCAATTTCGCTAATCATGTGGTTTTCATTTATTCATTCGCATCGTGTGCTTCGTACATGAGATTGTTCTGATCTTTTAACGTATGAACGTGATTTTGTGTAAAGAAATCTAAAACGACTTTTAAAATTACCACACTGGGCTATTTAATTGAACGCCAAATGTAGAAGGCGCGGGAAAAAGGTGCAGACAGACGAGAAATCAGGCTAAATACCATCCGAACACTAACAGGACGCCTTTTTCAACTGTGCTATTGGGGATATCTGTATATACTGTACAACTGAAACCGGAAATAACTTTGAGGAACATTTTTCACAGTTCACGTGATTTATGCGAATTAAGACAGGATTATAACGATAACCCGGGCTAACTAGAAAGTTCTCTATTGTTTTCTCTAGAAACATAGACAGTTGATGAACTTGCAAAACGTTCGAATGCCAAAACATGATGTCCTTTGTATTTAATCAGTAGGAAAGAACCTTGATGCCCTTATGTTAGGTATACCTGATATTTACCGATATTAACAAAGACATTTATGAAGCTACAACGGACTTCGAGGTCTCGACATATCAAACCATTATACTTTCAAAAATTATAATTCGGTTGTATTTAGTCACCGTTTTAAATCCAATACAGAAATGCCATGCCATTTTCCCCATACACATCTGAAACGTATATAATAATTAATGAATACGTTTACATCGGGTAATTCCTACTTATATTCATTTCATTAGGGAATTAACCTCGCGGGGATTTCAACAATAATTGTGAGCTTTTCTTTATCGGAATTATTAAATCTTTTATTAAATCTTTAAAAATACACTTATAATTAAAAACATCAACAATGAAAAATAAGCACGCTGGTGATACAGTGGGACCTTACTATTAAGACCTCTGACTGACTCAAAGTGGTCTGATTAGTGAGGTGGTCTCTTAAGTGATATTCTGCAATTAATAGAAATTGATCAAGAGACCGAAAACTTGTGGTCTTATTAGTGAGGTAATCTTCTAACTGAGGTGTTCTTTAGGAGAGGTTCCACTGTACTCGTAATATTAGTAATGTACAAAACTCACACTATGAATGAACATAGGTATGTATTATTTAATATACTGCTTTACTCCGATTCACATATTTCGGCAGGGTAGAGTAATCTTTGGGTTACCATACAGTTGATTTTTCTCATTTTGCGGTTATTCCTTACTGGATACTCTCTTATGTATGGCGACAAATAGGAACGATTACTCTAGTTAGTATAAGTTTAATATTATGCTCTATCATATATTTACTTCAAAATACAGGTTTTTTCATCTCTGATACAGGAGCCAGCACGTTCCCTTTATCACACATCCTGTATCAGCCATCCCTTTATCACACCCCTGTAACCCTTTATCGCACCGCCATTTGGAACGCTTCTTGTAATTTCATAATTCGGAACCTTTCGATTGTTTTCCGCCTCAGGCAAAAACCTATACCTTGTATAAACGCCAGTCTAAGCAAATTATTAGAAATATTAGGCCTGATTGTGAACATTTTTAAGGATTGTTGAATGAAAATGTGAAAGAATTGTTTGATTTACTAAACATTGGATTTAACAGGTGTAATGATATTCCGTAGGTAGGTTCAACACACCGCAAATAGTTGTGCATGTACATGGTTTAGATACGAGTACACGTATTACTGTAGGCTATTCCCTTCAACACAATGTTCGGCCGTGAACAGTCTCACAATAGGGATTCATTAATGTTCTTTCCAAAGTTCCTGTAGGCCTAACGTTATTTCAGATATATCTTAATAACATATTTACACTAAAGTGCAAATCATTTCAGCAAAGAATCTTGGGCTAATTCTAAGTTTTGCAAACAGTTTTATCCGTAATTTTACCGATATCTGCCCGCATAGGAATTTGAATTGACGAACGCAATTCGTGATTTTAACAAAAATAAAATCTATATTTTTATCGTTGATATTTAATATTTGTCTATTAACAGTAGGATTTTAGATATATGATAAAAACAACAAAACATGGCAAAATCTGTATCACATGCCATATCAACCCGAGACCAATATCATCTCTCGGGCTTACAGCCCTCGGTCTGGTACTGTAGTCTCGGTTTGATATGGCATGTGATACATTTGCACTTTAGTGTGATACATATTTTGTCTTGTATTATTCTGTATTTATTACTTAAATTTTAAACTTGTCCATGTCAAGAAGAGGTTCACAGGATTCCACCGCGACAGGTTACATGTGTTTTGTGTTAGTAAAATGAACAATGTCAATGTAGCATGACGTAGGAAATTTCACCGCTTCTTATTTTGGAGGGGCAATTGCGTGAATACCATATACACATACAATATTGTGCAACACTATGCATTCATCTTTCTGAAATAGATAAATCGTTACGATCTTGAAGGCTTTACAAAAAAAAACTATTTCTAGGATACTGATGATTCTCCTGTGGTTTGTGATAATGTTTGCGTGTTCGATTTTTTGTTCTTGTTATTTATATGTTTCTAATTTCAATCCGATTGCTCCGAACTTTTTATTTCTAATGAAAGACGTCATACAATAATATACGTTACATGATGTCACTCTTTCGTCACTTTTACCGTACAAGAACAAACATTTCGATCTCCATGACATTCGCAGCAAGCTCTCTTTAATTCCTTTTACACATCTTCAGTAATCACGAATGAACCAATACATGGATTCTTCAACCCCAGGATACGCTTTGATGTCCGTTATAATGGACATTGCTTATCACAGGCTATTCAAATCAGCACGCATTACAAACGATAACTGTTCTGAACAGATTCTTATTTTCCTTGAGCTTAATTTTACCAATAAAGGTATAGACGCTCTAAACAATAGCAGTGGTCTCGATCTGAAATAAACGTTCAGTCCTGTGTTTTGCCATGTTCTAAATTAAAGACTACACGTTATATTATATACGGCTATAAACCTAGTATCCCATCCAAGTTATTCAATTAAGAACTTGTTTTGCAGTGCCTAGATAACGATTTTCTACATAGTATCACCCCATGTGGGGTGAGGGTACAAAATTATACTAGACTGTTATTATACAAGCCTTATTAAACATGATAAATTTTACAAAAAAAAATTAAAATAAATTTCGGTCTAATTAGTAATAGCCTCCAGACACTGAATTCTGAACTCTTAAGATTTTTTCATTAATAGATTAATTTAACCTGACAATGAACCGAAGGAATTTGGTGATGGCCAGGAAGCTCGGAAGTAAGCTCCCGTGATACAATTTGAATAATACAATTAATATAGGCCCATGAGGTATTTTCTACCTTCTTAACATATAACCATCGTTTTCTTAGTTCTTCCCATTGTATTTTCACTATTTCGTATCGCTATGCTGATATTTATACATGTATTTTTATTTTTCTTGAAATTCAACAGTTTGATAGTAAAACATCAATGAAAAAGAAAATAGAATAACAGAAAACGTAAATACCCCCAGTTGATGTCCTATGTTATAGGAGTGCGTTTGTCCCGTGGTCCAGGATATTTCCCCAGAAATGCACAGAAAGTTAATTTTCACATTACGAATCGTTTATATCCCCAAAATGCATTAAATTGACAGACTTATTATTCACACAAAAACCCCGGAGTTTCAACGAACACAAATGTTACAAGAGCAATTCAGTCTAGAATTTTTTTTTATTTTAAAATCTTTGAAAAACTGTTTTCTGATTTCTAGACATTAAAACTATATTTTTGCTTTCCTTTATATCTATCTATCTATCTATCTATCTATCTATCTATCTATCTATCTATCTATCTATCTATATGTATATACGTGTGTGTGTGTGTGTTTGTGTGTGTACGCGTACCGTAGTACTGAGAATCGTTTGCTTTGTCTACTAACAACTTTTAGATCACATTATCCCCTATCTAATTTTGATTCTATTTCTATTTCTGATATTGTTTTATTTATTTTCAATGTGAAAATGATGAAAAGGAACATGGGATTGTTGATTCTTCTGATTCTTAGAAGTATTTTACTTGCAGAATCACGATTCCCGAACAGTTACATCAGTAAGTTTTGTTTGATGGTCTTGGGTTTCCATGTATACCCAAAGTGAATTTTATTTGATACTAGTTTGATGCATCACAATAGCGTTTGCCTCATTTAGTGTATGATTAACAACAACGTAATCAATGACCTAACAATCAACCGTAATCCACTTGCGATACTAAATATTGATTTCATAATTATTTTGGAATACGTGTCATGTTGACATGTCGACAGTAATTCACCAGAGACACTAAATATTGATGTCAGTATCATTTTAGATTAGGTGTCATGTTGACATGTCGACAGTAATTCACCAGAGACACTAAATATTGATTTCAGTATCATTTTAGATTAGGTGTCATGTTGACATGTCGACAGTAATCCACTAGAGACACTACAAATTGATTTTTATCATTTTAGATTAGGTGTCATGTTGACATGTCGACAGTAATTCACCAGAGACACTAAATATTGATTTCAGTATCATTTTAGATTAGGTGTCATGTTGACATGTTGACAGTTAATCACTAGAGACACTAAATATTGATTTCAGTATCATTTTTAGAATAGGTATGATGTTGACTTGTCGACAGTAATCCACTAGAGACACTACAAATTGATTTTTATCATTTTAGATTAGGTGTCATGTTGACATGTCGACAGTAATTCACCAGAGACACTAAATATTGATTTCAGTATCATTTTAGATTAGGTGTCATGTTGACATGTTGACAGTTAATCACTAGAGACACTAAATATTGATTTCAGTATCATTTTAGAATAGGTATGATGTTGACATGTCGACAGTAATCCACTAGAGACATTACAAATTGATTTTTATCATTTTAGATTAGGTGTCATGTTGACATGTCGACAATAATTCACTAGAGATATCAAATATTGATTTCAGTATCATTTTAGAATAGGTGTCATGTTGACATGGATACAAATGTATTGGAATATAAACGTGGTGCAATATAAATATAAAAGTGACTGTACTGGTGTTGTTATGTTCACATTTGTAATCGGCAACTAGACAATTCACGGCAATAAATACAGAATATGTCATTGACATGTTGTCTGTCAAAATGGAGATGTATCATAGGCTTTTCAGTCGAAAACTTATTATTTTAGTTAGATTTTAGATGTCTATCCCCCTGGTTATTTATACATATGGATATATATTTTTGTTTTTGTTTATATGTTTCTTTCTTTTTTTATTTTAAGCATTTTATTTCATTTACACGTGCATTTTATTTCAATACACCATGCCTCCTCATGTTTTTAGTAGATAAATATATTCTGTATTCCAATTGTAGGATAAATGCTAAAATTATATAGTCAAGACGAAATACAATAGGAACTGTTTAAGTGAATTTGTTGGAAGTATTTCTTGGCGCTGGAATAAATTTCAAAATAAGAAGAAAAACTATTTTTGTTTTTTTCTGTTTTTTTTTTTTTGTCGTTTTGGAAGCTGTCCAGCAAGTACACAGAAAAATATTTATATACAACAATCCTCTATGCGTCACTTTTCTTTTTCATTTTTGTCCGTTGTTTTTCATCATTGTGTCTTTTTCTTTACATCATCATCATCATGGTAATCATCGTCGCCGTCGTCATCACAAACATTAGTACAATTCTCACCATCATCATCATCATCATCAACATCATCATCATCATCATCGTAGTAGTCATCATCAGGTACATCAGCGACACCATCGATATAAACAACAATAACAACAGCATCAACATAAATATCATGATCATCTTCACCATCATATTTATCATCTGGATATAGTTCGTGTATCTTCATACCTGCCCTACAGATATAGTCAACGATAAGAGTGAGGGCAAGGAACTACGACGCTGGCGGTTGTTGCTGTCGTATGTATTGCTGGAATTTTCAAATTAAAGGCATTTCCTGGCATACGCATAGGCACGCACTCGCGCACGCACGCACACACATTTAGCTTGCCATTTTTTGTACGAAAAGACGCTATGATATATATTAATATATATCTTTTTTTTTTTAAATCAAATGATCTAGCTCTTCAATATCTGTAGCAAAAGTTAATTATTTCTTTAACTACGTGCTTTCGTTGCCTGTTTGTTAGCCAGGCAATTCTTATATTCGTTAAATGTGAAACAAAAACAAAAAGAATATCTTCATGATGAATTATTAGGGAGTACACAATAAATGTTAACTAACGACTTAAAATGACTACATTATTTGTAGACAGAAAGAAAAAAATAGAAACTATTTGCTCGACATATTGAAATCAATTGACGTCCCCTTGTCAAAATAAGTTGATCAATCACTCTTGAAATCAAACCACAAAACACATAGGGTATAACCTTGTTTTTTTTACTTTTCACGCTGTCAGTTGCTACTGTAAAATGATACAAAATCGTTTTTGTTTTGATTCGTTTTCGTTCTGTTTTCATTTATCAATACGATTATAGCTATAGCTTTATTTTAAATAATTACTCTAAGTAATGATAAGAT
>BROG01001538.1:0-45228 GCA_030159075.1 Atrina japonica | reverse complement strand
CTTATTTTAGGATTATACCAGAGTAGATTTTGTGGTACATTCAAAGGAATGTTTTTAAGTTAGAATTGTGAATTCATGCAACACTATTAAGAACTCCTTCCAAAATTTATTATTAGTCTGTTGAGACAAATGTTTGGAATAATCTGGTCTCAACTGGCATAGGAGTGTGAAATCACATTTACATATCAGATTAAATATAGATTTTAATGTATCACTTGTTGTTTCATTTATAAGTCTTCTGAACCATGTTAATTTTAGTGATTTTAATATGTGTCGTTCGACACCCACCCAGATAGAAGTCTTGTTGTAATAACTTTCTGGGCACTTTGTCTGGTTTTCCATGCCAGACAAATTTGAATAGATTTTTTTCCAAATTGCTAATCCAAGTTTCAGGTGGTTTAGATAGTGTAATGAACAGACGAGTGAATTTTGAATTAAGTAAATATTTTACCAAGTAATGATAATTTTCGTTTGTTCCAAGGATGTATTTTTTTTTTTTTTTTTTTTACAAATTTGTTGCCAAAATTGAGTTCCTCGATATTTTAAAGATCAGGTGTAAAAATTATTCCCAGTATATTGAATGGTCTATCGGACCTTTCAAGATTATATGTTTAGCAAAGAACTTCTTTACTATGTGCTTTTGAGCCAATCCAAACAGCCTTGGTTTTTGTAATATTTGGTTTTAAGCCAGAATATTTAGAAATCTGGAACAATAAATCAAGTGCAGATTTCAAACATTTTTCACTCCCTTCTAGAAATAGTGCAGTATCGTCTGCATATTGTAATAAACATGCTTCTTCAGCCAAATGTTTTCATTTTGGCAGATCATAATACCCATAATCTCAACATAGATATTGAAAATATATGGAGAGACGGGATTGCCTTGTCGGCAACCACGCCCAATGTTAAAAAATTTCGAAAAATAACCATTTTGAATTACACAAAATTTAGCATCATAATATAAAGTCTTGATCCATCTTATAATATCTGGACCAAAATTGAAGAACCGAAGTGACTTGTACATAAAAGACCAGGACACAGATTCAAATGCTTTTTTTTCAAAATCAATAAGAAGCAAAATTCCTGGTTTATTTGTTACTACTAGTATAATATATAATAACGACTTTTTTAAAAAAAAAATCTTAGTTGATCTCAAAAGGCTTTTGTAGTTATTGGACATTTGACCAATTTAATTTACATCGACAGTACGACAGACATTCACAAGTCAAAATCAGAAAATTAAATGACAAGTGTAACAGCCTTTAAATTTATACATGCATTCAACATTGATAGATCTACGTGCACGCACGTATAATGGTCTACAATTTTGTACGTGCGATCATTCTTCTCTGCGTGAATTACGTACAGCAGTACGCGAAACTGGTATGCTGATATGAATAACAAAAATCAAAATTGTAAGAATTGAAAGGTGTTTAGTACGAAGACACGATATAACACTGTAAAAATTACATTTGTTGTAAAAACTACATAACGACAGAAGTCGAAATTGTAAAAATCGAATGGTGCATTGTCTTCAGGGAATTAAAAATCATGTAAAAAATTGGAAAAGATTTGTACACACTCCTCACGCGTTTCAATGGACTTAACTGTGGAGTCACGGCGGGTGTGACTGGTCGAAAGGGAATGCTTACTCCTCCACGGCACCTGATCTCACCTCTTGGTTTCCAGAGGTCCGTGTTTGTCCATTTTTATCGGATTTGTCCCGGTCATCCTATTGATTTACACTTTGGTATCTGAGGTTTTTATTTTAAAGGAAACTTGACTAATTGCTAAACATGTCTTATTGATTTAAACTTTAATGAAATAAATGCAATAACTCTGTAACAACTTATCTCTTAATCATGACTTTTTATCTCGTAATAACGACTTTTGAGGGTCGTAATAGCGACTGTTTATCTCGTATTAACGACTTTTTATCTCGTATTAACGACTTTTTAAAATCTCGTAATAACGACTTTTTTGAAATCTCGTAATAACGAGTTCTTTTTTCGTAATAACGACTTTATTATCTCGTTATAACGACTTTTTTAAATCTCGTAATAACGACTTTTTATCTCGTAATAACGACCTTTTATAACGTAATAACGACTTTTTTAAAATCTCGTAATAACGTCTTTTTATCTCGTAACGACTTTTTAATCTCGTAATTACGACTTTTTAAAATCTCGTAATGACGACTTTTTTACTTGACGTCAATAAGCTTTCGTATTTTGTAAATAACAAATTATCCCTTGGTTACAGTCTCTTATTTCGGCACCCCGCTGTGAAGTTGAAGCTGACTGTTGTTGGTACGTGACCTTCAAGTGATCAGAATAGTGCGGTAGTGTTACCCGATCCTTTGCGATCAGACACTCGTTTGTTTGACATAATTCAGGTTAAGGGGACAAGCATTTGATTTTTAGGGGGGCTGCCAGATTTTGGAAATAAATATTCTGGCCTTGAAAATAAATACTCTATCCTAAACGAACAAGAAAATAAATAATCTGACCCCAACTGGTGCCAAAGTTGCGTGAAAATTAATCAACATGTAAAAAAGTATGCTTCGCTTCGCTCGCCATGTTTCATTTTTCAATTTTTTCGGCTTTCTACGCTCGCCATATTTTTTTGAATTAGAGTCATATATATATATATATATATATATATATATATATATATATATATATATATATATATATATATATATAAATAGTCTTTCAGCAAACTCTCAGCATTCCTATGGGAAGAAATTGTCCCCCTTTATTGGCCGACCTGTTCCTTTATTCATGCAAAGCAGACTTCATTCAGAAACTCCTGCATGTGGCATTCATATTTCACAAGTGATCCAATATACCAGAAAGTGTTCAACATATGAACATTTCATATACAGAGGATAACTACTCACTGACAAATTATTGACACATGGATACCGAAAACCGCATTTGGTATCAACTGTCCACAAATTTTATGGTAGCTGGTTTAATAGTCTTGTTCACGATTACTGTGTTTCACTAATTGAAATGTTGAATTGCCTGTACAATAGCGGTTGTGACGAGGATTCGTTCCACACATATTTCATTTGGATTTGACCGTGAACTCACGAGGGTCTGACCGGTCAACACCATATACTTACTCCTTCTGATCCTTCATTTCCAGAGGTCTGTTAGTGTCTTATTTTCCGAGATTTGTAATGTACATGTATATCATGGACATCCCAAATATTTATGCTTTGGTAACTGAGATTTTTTTATATAAAGATATTTAAATACACAATTCAGTGATAGATTCATGGGGGCGTAACGGGCATACGCCCCCCACCACCCCGGACGCCAAAAAATAGATGTGTATATAGTGAAAATAAATTCAAAAGCCCAAAATTGGGTAAAAAATATTAAAACCCTTAGATATTCAGATAAAAATTTGGAAAATTCATAAAGATAAATGACCAAAATATTCGCGCCTCGCTACGCTCGGCAAAAGCAATAACACACTCTTCCCACCATCTAACTTCAAACCATATATTTACCCCCTGACTTTGTCTGTATACATTGTATTTTGAATAGCATGGATTTTGACTACACTTTTTTCAGTTTCTCTTTAAATTGTTTCCCCTTACACAGGTTTTCTGCAAAAAAAAACTGGCAAACTTAATCACAAAAGTCAGCTTAGGTTCCAACACAGCCTGGGCCTGCATTGACCAGAAGCAAAATGTACTTATCACTTGACCAGTGAGGCCCATCAAATACCTTATCACAATCTTGCCTTCTAATAATCCAATGTGCAGTGAGGTTTGTATTTTTTTAACATTTTTGAATAGTATATACGTATCTTACCCCTCAACTCTCCCCTTTGAAAAAATTCTTGATCCACCACTGCAGTATATTACATTGCTAACCGCATGGCAATAGCAAAAAATAAAAAAAATAATAAGAAAATAAATAATCTGTCTCGTGGTCGTCCTCTTAGTTTTAAACCACTTGATGGCACTATCACCGTGCTAAATTTACATTTTAGACTGAAAATTATATGTTGAGATATTTGGACTTTTTATTTTCAAGTAATTTTCAATTAAGTGTATAATTACAAACGTACATGAGCCGGCCTGACTCAGAAGGTAGCGTGCTCGACTCTGGATCGTGAGGTCCTGAGTCACAGTACGTGTCAGCACGATAAAGCTCGCAGCTCGATGGTCGTAAGTGTCGAGCATAGGCCAAAATTTGAAGCCCTTCACCGGGATTTGGTGACGTCTCCATATCAGTGAAATATCCTTGAGTGGGACGTTAAACAACAATAAACAAACAAACAAACATAGTTAATATTGTTTTTCCATTGTTACATTTTAAACTGAGAAATTCCACTAGCGTCTATTGTGACTGTAATCTATGAAACAACATATTTAATATCTTCAATAGAGAGCGACCATGAATGTCACCTGTCACCACAGGTTAATACTTCCTGTGTGGACAGGTGAGAAGAATTAGAACAATTGCTCAAGAGATTAAAGAACATTTTTAGGATTTAGGCCTTTGTATGGAAGCACGGGTGTGATTAAGGAATTTACTGAATCTGCCTACCATCAGTTAGAAATTAAATCATCTTTATTGTTTTAAGAAACCTTCAGCGTCTTTCTTTTTATGACCATAAAAGGGCATCTACGTAGTTACGTCTGGCTACTGAAAGTTGTTTATTGGGAACAAGTCAATGCACATTTTGCAGTATGGGGTTAATAACAAATTATTTTAATGGAGATTTAAATATGTATGTGCATTTCAACAACATAAATTCAACTGCTATATTAAAATTTCCAAATCACTCTTTTATTCGTATATTTTAACTTTTTAACATGACGAAAATTCGCTGAAAAATATAGGTCTACAAGACTTTAAATATATGGTATTAACGGTCAGTTCGGCGTCCTTTTTGAATTTTAAGATGTTACAAATTTGCTTTAGCATGTTACTTTTCAATCATTTTTACTTTTATACTCTTGTGATAGAACTGTTTATTGTCTGATTATCACTTGCAGTTTTCGTATTTTGCGGTAAAAGGAGATTCTTTTCGCAACATCATTCGAATCACTGCGAATTGTTCGGGATCGGTATACCATTTATATTTTTGATTATTTCATTCGACTCCAGATTTTCTGTCAATTATGTCTACTGTTTCGAAAGTTTACAGGTGCCTGTTCAGCAATAGCAGCAGGCAACACTATAGCTTCATAAAAAGACACATTTCAGGTTTGTGGAATAAGATTATTCCATAGTAAACAGTACATCGCTGCTCTAAATCTTTTTATCTCACCTGAATTTTTTTCATTGACCTTCACCGGGTTGTACCTATAGGCTATACCGAAACTTGCTATACACCTTATTTATTAGCATCTTGACAAGCAACTATTCAGTGAAGTCGAGTGTGAACAACATCTGCAAAATGCTTTCAGTTGCATGCACAGGATCACTCTTTGTAAACATTAAAAGAAGGACAAGTTATTGGGAAGGTATAATGACCTGAGGGGTATAAAGACCTGAGTTGACCTGGGGACGATTTTCTTCGTCTAGATACAATATTTAACGGTACCGATGCCTGGGCGTAATTTTTACGTACTCAAAGAAGGATTTAACGCGGAATTTGTGTGGTTTAATGCTTTGAATTTAATGAAAATCACAAAATAAACCGGAAATCGGCGCTCGCAATCGAAATGACCTGGGGTATTTTGAACGTAGATTTTCGGCTTAATTAAATGAAAATCGGTGGTATCAATGTACAGTTGTCTAGTTATGACTTCGAAATATTATATTCTTATCTAACTTTTGTAGTATTATTCGCCGCTCCACCGTTTTAGCACTTATCTGATGAGCCGGTTAGGGGTATAATGACCTGGGGAATCGGGCTCGGCCCAGTTTGTTTAACTGATACGGTCTTACACCTAACCCGAATCAGATTAGCTGGTCGGTTTGTACAAAAGATAACAAGGTTTAACAACTAATGAATTTGAAAATAAGTATTTTTACAACAACAAAAATTAAATAAATATAAAAAATAATAATAATAATAATAATTAAGTCGGTATCAGAAATTGTCTTACTTTTACAATGAAAAAAAAACAACAACACAAAAATGTATTTATAATTTAAAAATTATGATATATATGGTAAACATGGCAACTTAATAAAAGGCCATAATTGATTCCAGTTGTTTCTTGTTACCAGAATGTAATGTTTTTAAAGGAAGATAAAGTGAATATTTAACAAAAAAAAATAGGTAAAATTTGGTATTGACGAAAAGTTCATGTGAATACAATTGAAATACTTGAAAATCAAAAGCCAAAATCCAAGAAATTTTCAATTAAAATTGATACAGTAAAAAAATTCTGAATTATTTTTTACTGTGGTTTTATTATTATTAATAATAATAATAGTATGGTTTATTCAATGTAGGACAACTTGACCTCCATTAATCATATTTGTTTTTTGGGAAAAGTTAAATAAATTTCAGAATTTAAGTAAATTACAACAGGTAACAAAGTGAAACAAATGCAGTGGTAACAGGAAGGAAATGTACCCTAAGAATAAAACTTTAAAAGGCAAAATTTGAAAGCATATTTAATTAGAATAAAATCTAATTTAATTTTTTATGAGTGATTTGATTATCAAGTAACTGCCTGGTTTTAGTGGGTTTCAAACTTTTAGACTATTATATCTTTAAATAGAAAAATAAGATAATTTTTTATATCGTCTCAGTAAGTCTTAATACTATGTAACTAATAAAGATATTGTTGTCTTTCACTTGATAAAGGCCAAGGGGCCAAAATTTGTGAATATTGGGTGTTTTATAGGTGTAAAGAACTACATTCTAATAGAAACATCTAATCAACACTGCCTATCAATCAATCTGTCTATCAATCAATCTGTCTATCAGTCAACCAATCTGTCTATCAATCTGTCTATCAATCCGTCAATCAATCAATCTGTTTGTCAATCAATCAGTCAATCAATCAATCAATATGTCAATTAATCTGTCTGTCTGTCAATCAATAAATCAATCTGTCTGTCAATCAATCAGTCTGTCAATCAATCAATCTGTCTATCAATCAATCAATCTATCTATCAGTCAATCAATCTGTCTATCAGTCAATCTGTCTATCAGTCAATCAATCTGTCTATCAATCTCTATCAATCTGTCTATCAATCTGTCTGTCAATCAATCAGTCAGTCTATCAGTAAATCAATCTGTCTATAAGTCAATCAATCTGTCTATCAATCTGTCTGTCAATCAATCAGTCAATCAATCAATCTGTCTGTCCATGCATCTGTCCATCCATCCATCCGTCCATCCATCCATCCATCAATCCATCCATCCATCCATCAATCTGTCCATCCATCAATCTGTCTGTCCATCTGTCTGTCCATCTATCTATCTGTCCATCTATCTGTCCATCAATCTATCTGTCCATCAATCTATCAGTCCATCAATCTGTCCATCTATCCATCTATCTGTCCATCAATCTGTCCATCCATCTGTCCATCCATCCATCAATCTGTCCATCCATCAATCTGTCTGTCCATCTGTCTGTCCATCTATCTGTCTGTCCATCTATCTGTCTGTCCATCAATCTATCTGTCCATCAATCTATCTGTCCATCAATCTGTCCATCTATCCATCTATCAGTCCATCAATCTGTCTGTCCATCAATCTGTCTGTCCATCAATCTGTCCATCAATCAATCTATCTGTCCATTAATCTGTCCATCAATCTATCTGTCAATCAGTCAATCAATCAACCTGTCTGTCAATCAATCAGTCAATCAATTAATCAATCAATCAATCAATCTGTCTGTCAATCAATCAATGTCTGTCAATCAATCAATCTGTCTGTCCATCCATCAATCCATCCATCCATCCATCAATCTGTCCATCCATCCATCCATCAATCTGTCCATCCATCAATCTGTCCGTTCATCTGTCCGTCCATCTGTCTGCCCATCTATCTATCTGTCCATCTATCTGTCTGCCCATCTATCTTTCTGTCCATCAATCTATCTGTCCATCTATCTGTCCATCAATCTATCCATCTATCTGTCCATCAATCTGTCCATCAATCTATCTGTCCATCAATCTATCTATCAATCAATCAGTCAATCAATCAGTCAATCAATCTGTCAAACAATCAATCAATCTGTCTATCAATCTGTCTATCAATCAATCAGTCAATCTATCTGTCTATCAATCTATCTTTCAATCTGTCTATCAGTCTGTCTATCAATCAATCAATCTGTCTATCAGTCAATCAATCTGACTATCAGTCTATCAATTTGTCTATCAATCAGTCAATCAATCTGTCAACCAATCAATCTGTCTGTCAATCAATCAGTCAATCAATCAATCTGTCTGTCCATGCATCTGTCCATCCATCCATCAATCCATCCATCCATCAATCTGTCCATCCATCAATCTGTCCGTCCATCTGTCTGTCCATCTATCTATCTGTCCATCTATCTATCTGTCCATCTATCTGTCCATCAATCTATCTGTCCATCAATCTATCAGTCCATCAATCTGTCCATCTATCCATCTATCTGTCCATCAATCTGTCCATCCATCTGTCCATCCATCCATCAATCTGTCCATCCATCAATCTGTCTGTCCATCCATCAATCCATCCATCCATCCATCAATCTGTCCATCCATCCATCCATCCATCCATCAATCTGTCCATTCATCAATCTGTCCGTTCATCTGTCCGTCCATCTGTCTGCCCATCTATCTATCTGTCCATCTATCTGTCTGTCCATCTATCTTTCTGTCCATCAATCTATCTGTCCATCTATCTGTCCATCAATCTATCCATCTATCTGTCCATCAATCTGTCCATCAATCTATCTGTCCATCAATCTGTCCATCAATCAATCTATCTGTCCATCAATTTATCTGTCAATCAATCAATCTGTCAATCAATCTGTCAATCAATCAATCTGTCTGTCAATCAATCAGTCAATCAATCAATCAATCAATCAATCAATCAATCAATGTCTGTCAATCAATCAATATGTCTGTCAATCAATCAATCAATATGTCTGTCAATCAATAAATCTGTCATACTGTCAATCAATCTGTCATTATGTCCATCAATCTGTCATTCTGTCCATCAATCTAACAAACTATCTATGTATCATTCTGTCCATCAATCTGTCTATCTATCTATCTTTGTATCATTCAGTCCATCAATCTGTTTATCTATCTATCTATCTATCTATCATTCTGTCCATCAATCTCTCAATCTCTCTATCTGTTGATTTATCTATTAGTCTATCTATTTATCATTCTGTCCATCAATCTGTCAATCTCTCCATCTGTTGATTTATCTATTAGTCTATCTTTTTGTCTGTCTTTCTATCAATTTATCTTCCTATGTAGATCTGGATTAAACTGTCTTTGACTAATCTATCTCTGTTTGTCATTCTGTCCATCAATCTGTCTATCTGCTATCTATCTATCTGTCTTTCTATCTATCTTTCTTTCTATCTACCTTTCTATCTATCTATCTATCTATCTAACTATCTGTCTGTCTATCAATCTATCTAGATCCATGGACTAAACTATCTATGACTCCATCTATCTGTTTATCATTCTGTCCATCAATCTGTCTATTAGTCTATCTATCTATCTCTTTTTGTCCATCTATCGATCTATATATCTGTCTGTCTGTTTGTCATGTGTGTCATGCTTACAACACTAGCCATATTGTCTGACTCACAAGGGAAATGCTTTTCATTTTAATTTTAGTGGGGTACATGCATACATGTCATGTGTGTATGACATTTCAGAAGCACATGTTTAGGAGGTAAACAGTTTTCCAAACACAATACTTTCATACTGTCATTTAGTCTGGTCATGCACAATTTGTAGACTATAAGACTGCAAATTCATAGTTGAACAATATCAATGAATCGCATGCCAAGTGGAAATTACAAAGTGGCTTCCCCAAATGGCTTGATAATTGCTAGGTACATACCAGTGGCCTGAAATGAAGGAACCCTGTATAGATATCCTGATAGCATGCATGACACAACGAACTCTACTCCATACTTTTTGTGTTACATACATCCATACATAATAAATACATCCACAATTACACAGATACAAATTAACACATACATACACACATAAACATACAAATCTACATCCACACATTCATCTATACATACACATTTATCCACACACTTACATTAAAAATGTACACACATACATAAAATCATCAACACATACCTCCATATATACATCCATATAAACACACATACACACACATACATACATCAAAACATATATACACACCTACATCCACATACTCAAACACAAATTCATCCATTCACACACATATTCAAAACTAACATCCATATGTATTCATATATTAACATATCCACACATACATAAAAATACATGCCTCAAAATACACATACATCCATACAAATACACTTAGATCCACACATACATACACATACCTCCACACATCCAAGCACACACATACATTAACATATCCACACATACATCAACAATGCATATGTCAAAATACATATATAAACATAATACCAACATACCCACATACATATATACATACATACATACATACATAAAGACATACATATGTGTGTTATTGTATGTCTGTGTGGATATAAATGTTGGAATGTGGATGTATATGTTTGTATATACGGATGTGTATATGGATGAAGGAGGATCTATGTTTGTAGATAAAAAAGTATGTGTGTGTGGATGTATGTATGGATATATGTATGCATCTGTGTTGATGTATTTGAATGTGTATGTACATATGGATGTATGTATATACAATACAATAACATACATCCACACATACATTGGCCTACATGCATGTACCTACATCCATCCACACACACACAACACACATTAACATAAGCTACACATACACCTCCATCCATATATACACATACACCTCCATCCATCTATACACATACATAACTACCTACTAACATAATACATACATATACACATCCACACACACATATACCCACACAAGCACATATGTTAACACACACATACATACATACATACATACATATAAACATACATACATACATCATAAATACATACATGCAAACATACATACATACATACATACATACACACATACATACATACATACATACATACATACATGCATCCACACACACACATTAACATATAGGTTGTACATACACACATACATCCATCCATACACATACATACTACCTAAATGTCCACATATCCATGTACACATACATACCAAAAAATATACATACACACATTTATGCATGTATTTATGTATGTAGTTATGTTCTTATGTATGTATATATGCATGCATGTAATGTATGTATATATGTATGTATGTATGTATATTTATGTATGTGTGGATGTGTTTGTGTGGATGTATGTGTGTATGAATGTGTGATTTATGTATGTGTGTGAATGTATGGATGGAGGTGTGGATGGATATGTGTGTGTGTGGAAGTGTATGTGACTATGTGTGGATGCAAGTGTGTATGTATGTTGGTAGGTAGGTATGTATGTATTTCATTATGTTGGTTTCTTGACAATCATATCATTCATAACAAAAATTAAATGACGTTATAAATATTGATGATTTTCACTTAATTGATACATAGTATAATAAATTTTCAATTTGTTAAAGAAATTTTATTTTAATTAACATAGATTTTTAATTTTTTCCTTTTAAATTTTTATCTTTAATGTACATTTCCTTCCTGCCACTGCAGTTATTTCACTTTCAGAAATACTTGAAAGACCCAGATTTATTTACTCATAATGTATTTGATTAGGAATTTTTTTTTACTTTTGGTAATCCTAACAGCAAAAATAAATACTGACAGCTAGAATACAAATTAGTAAAATTCCATTTATGTGGTAATATGATGGAATTCACTTCTTTATTTTCTTATTACAGTATAATACAGACAAAGGCCCCATGTAGCAAGCAAGAAATAAATTGTTTTCTGTTTCATGTTTAATATATGATATTTTGTTTGAAACATTGAAAAGAAAAGGTAATTCTTTGATTCTATGATAGTTTGTTGTGAAACATTGAAAAAAAAGGTAATTCTTCGAAATTAAATTTTCCTCTTGTTACCTGAGCTTCTGACCTGTTAATGGCGTTTATTTCATGTTAACAGCTATAATTTACTTAAATATCAAAATTTATTTAACTTTTTCAATAAAAATAAATTTGATTAATAAAGGTCAAGTTGTCCTGGATTTAAAAGAAACATTTTTTATCTTGCTCTAATGCTAAAATTTTAAGATTTATTAAACTGCAGAAAAAAAAAATGATTTTCAGAATCTTTGAACTGTATCAATTTTAATTGAAAATTTTTAGGATTATATTTCAACCATTTAAATTGTAATGTGATTGGATATTGCTTGAAGTTTTAGTTAAAATCAAATTTTACCAATAATTTTATTACTTATTCACTTTGTTTCCTTTTAAAGTTGTCATTGTTACCATATACATGATTTTTTTAGTTACAGACAACAGTTCTGGAATCCTCAATGTTTGTTCAGTGTTATAAGATATTAAAACAAATATTCCAAAAACCTATATATATATATATTTTTTTTTTCTTGAAAATTTTAAACAATTTCTGATATTAACTCATCTGTAAATTAATTATTTTTGCCATTGTCTAAATCTATTTATTTTCGCCATTTTTTATTTTTATTTAGTATGGGTATGTATTGTTAATTCTATGGTTTATTTCATTTTAATCCTTATCATCTAATCTACATAAAAACCAGCTAATATGATTCGGGTTAGGTGTAAGACCGTATCAGTTATACAAACTTGGCCGAGCCCGATTCCCCAGGTCTTTATACCCCTAACCGGCTCATCAGATAAGTGCTATTATGGTGGAGCGGCGAATAATACTACAAAAGTTAAATAAGAATATGATATTTCGAAGTCATAACTAGACAACTGTTCATTGATACCACCGATTTTCATTTAATTAAGCCGAAAATCTACGTTCAAAATACCCCAGGTCATTTCGATTGCGAGCGCCGATTTCCGGTTTATTTTGTGATTTTCATTAAATTCAAAGCATTAAACCACACAAATTCCGCGTTAAATCCTTCTTTGAGTACGTAAAAATTACGCCCAGGCATTGGTATCGTTAAATATTGTGTCTAGACGAAGAAAATCGTCCCCAGGTCAACTCAGGTCTTTATACCCCTCAGGTCATTATACCTTCCCCAACTAATTGACTATATATTAATGTCACGTGGCCTTGAGCCAGTGTTACAATGTACATGTGTTCTGATTGGTTGATCTGATGTTGGCAGTAACACACCTTCAACTGGACATCAGAAGTTTTTTAAACTACAGATTCTGCAAGTGTTAGGCAATAACATTTTATTAATTTATTTAGAGATCGAGACAAAGTTAATACAAATACTATATAAAGTTGTGACGGTAATCAAATGTACCAGAAAGATCAATAATTTTTGGGGGGGAAAACGACAATAAAATTTTCGAAATCGCTGTGATTTCTGTGGCTCGGTGGGTAAACAGAAAGCAAACTGATTTTTATTTTAGGCCCACTCTTACATCACTATCACTTTGAGGGAGGGATGGTGAAATGTGTCTGAGTGCAAACAAATGGATTTGTCCACCACAAAGATTTTGCCATCACTCCTTCAAACTTCAAACTCCTTGACCCATGTGGAGGCAACAAACATATTTAAAATAGTAAAAAAAAAATATATTTAAAATAGTAATTTCTTCACTTCCAGAATGGACTTATTTCACCCTGTCGGTTTTCCCCAACATTAAAATTTGTGGAAAAATCAATCTCAAGTGAACGGAAAAACTTTCTTGGATTAGTTATCTGATAATATCACAAAAATCCTAAAATACAAGGTACATGTATGTTACTTAATCATTACATGTATGTATATGTAAGTGACCTCAGGGATTTTTCAACCCTATCATACGGGCCAAAATAAGGACCCATTCCTAATGCAAAAACAATTCATTTTCTCCTACTTTGCAGTAAAAAATTTCCCAACTGAAGTCAAATGATGATGAATCTCAAGAGATTCTTTTATTTTCACATAGATTTGTGTATATCTAGATTCTCCATTTCAATGAAATGTTGCTAAAATTCCCAATTCAAAAGGCCCAGGCCCCATTCCCAAAATACTGTTAAAAATCCCTAGACTTTAAATTGTGAAAGTAATAAGCATTATAATACAATATAACACACATTACTGTATTAAACCACAAATCACTATATATGTTCTTGTTTACTTCTTAATTCACAAATCTTTGCATTAAACTAAAATCCACTGCCATATTACATTTAAAAATAAGTTATTTATATGTATTGTAAAACTACTTCATATGCATGTACATGTATATCTAATCATATTATCCATTTTGATCATTTCTTGCGGATGGTCGGTGGTCTTTACCCGGTTAACTGGGGTTTCTCCTCCACAAATAAAAAGTGGACGCCGTCATATGACTGAAAAATTGTTGAGTGTGGCGTAAAACTAAAAATCAAATAAAAAATCCAACTTGATCGATCAGTCAATAAATACTACATCTACAGTGTATGTGTAATCTATTCGTGTGTATCATTCGATGTAAGTTTGTAATTGGGCACTGCATGCTGATGTACATAGTTATCCTTAACAGACAACGAAATATCAGTTTATTTCTCTCCCCACTGAGTCCAAGATGTTTTTTTTTTGTTCTGTTTAAAATATAATTGAAAAAATGAAACATATTTTTCATTTTTTTAGAATTATTTCTTTTTTTCTGTTGAAAAAAAATCAAGAAAATAAAGAATTTCTGTTGAAAAAAAAAATATTTAGAAAAAGGTATTTTTTGTTTTTCCATATTTTTTTCTTTTCCGTTTAAAAAATATTGAGAAAACGAAACCTTTATTTATACTTGTGAAAAATTATCTTGGAGAAAATGAACCTGACCCAAAAGGTTGATGGAAAAATGTGACTGCAATTTGATTGGATAATGAGTTACCATGTTTCATTTCTACTTTCAGTGTCCAGTACCAGATGGGTAAGTTTTTTTTTTTTTTAATTTCAATTTTATATAAAAGAAATATTACATGAAGGAATTTTTGGCCATAAATTCAAATAGTTTTGTTTTAATATCAATTCCTTTAATGACTGTAAGTAAGTCCTTATTCTCTGTCTCTCTGTCTGTCTCTCTGTCTGTCTCTCTCTCTCTGTCTGTCTGTCTCTCTGTCTGTCTCTCTCTCTCTCTCTCTCTCTCTCTCTCTCTCTCTCTCTCTCTCTCTCTCTCTCTCTCTCTCTCTCTCTCTCTCTCTCTCTCTCTCTCTCTCTCTCTCTGTTTTTGATTACCTGTGACCATCTTTACATTTCTGTATCTTTCTGTCTTTCATTATTTTTGTCTCTCTCTGCCCCCCCCCCCCTCTATTGCCGCCGTGGAATTAAAATGTCTTAACTGCTATTTTCAAACTTTTCAGTAGAAGGAAAAAAATAATTTTCATTTACATGTAGATTAACACAGATATTGTAACAGTAACTAGTACATGTAGTTTTATTCTATACCTAAGTCAAAATAAATAATAAATAGCAATGATAGATTCAAAATACTTCATGTAAAAGCTTAATTAGATGTAGATATGACCTTTTAACCCATGATTCCCAAATTAACTGTACAGTAATTTGGGTCGTATCTGCCACTTGGGACCTTTTGTGGCTGACAATGTGATTATTTTAGGTCATATCTGTCATTTGCAACCTTTCACATTTAAAGTTACATTTTCCTAATTTTCGCCGAAACTGTTGGAGTTTTAACTTGATGTTTTTTCAGAGAAGGATACAGAATTGAAAAATGTATTCAAAAATAAGAAAAAAAGTAAAACGTCGTAAGTGACAGTTACGACTTTTCATTTCCACAGCGTCCCCATGTCCCTTTTTCTCTTTTCTGTCTCTCTCTCTTGTCCCTTTGTCTCTTTTCTGTCTCTCTGATTTTGTATCATAACACAGCGTTATCCCTGGGTCTGAAAATGTATCGGCAAAATCATCCGTCAACTTCAATTTTCATCGGACAATTTCAATTTTCATTGACAAAAATAAAAAATCCTTGGCCAACTCAAAATGCCAACATATATACTACAGTGCTGCTAGTGGAAATTTATAAATTATCGTAAATTTATGAACAAGAAAAAAGGGGGAGAATTTTAAGAATTAATCTACATTCCAATTAAAATTGTAAACAGGCTCACTTGGAATTTTCCTAAATCTTTTTCTACAGCAAACATCAATTATCACTATGAAAAACAGGCAGAGAATTGATAATTTTTAGTATTATTTTTTAAATCATATTTCTTCAGTTATTATTATTACTATTGCAAATAAAGAGTCCCAATATGACTTATATTTTCATGGCAGCCATTATTCCAAATACATAATTCTTACAAAGAAAAAGTAAAAACAAAATGTATAGTGCTATTTGGAATAGAAATTACTTTAAGTACATAGACACATTCCGGTTAATAACTTGCCAGTCCCATTTTTTTGGCCTGGATGTACATGTAGAACGTTTACAAATATTTAAATAAATATTTTCAAGACCAATTTATTGTCGATTTTTTTTTATTTTCATTGATATAAGTGGCAACTAGTGGTTATGAGTTGCATGTACATGTCAAATGGTGTCATACTCATTACCTCTTTCTTTTCGGGTCAAGTTACGACTGTTGTCACTTTTTTTTTCATACTTTGTCACTGTAATTGGGGTGGTAAAAGAAATTTTCTGATAACGAGACAACAATCTATCATTACACAAGGTCGGACACTACCGGCCAAATATCATTAGTCATTTGTTTGACATATCGACACTTGGTGAAGTCTTCCGAGTTTTTATGTCTAATTAAAGGAATATATTAGGAATTAATTATCATCATGGATGTTGATTAGGGTAATACAAAAGACAGGGTGATTTGCAGGTATGTTTAATTAGGTGTGACGAACAGTAGTTACCTATTGTATACACATTGACTCCGGAGGCCTTGGACTAGATAATGTAAAACAAAGTACTGGTGTGAAATAAACCCAAGGATTAATTGTACACAGGCAGATTGGAAATGCATATTTGTAGAGAATTATCACTTTAATCACTTTATAAAGAATATATCAGCCCCAAATTTTCATTCGCCAGAAGAGAATTTTATTTGCTAATTTTTAAAAAGATTCGCCAAATGCGAATATGATGAACAAGAGCGGGAACGCTGATAACATGCATATCATAATGATAAATATATATTTACGGTATGATGCTTCTGCTTTACAGAGCCAGAAGCCTGTCGTCGGCTTCATAGGTCTCGGAAACATGGGAAATCACATGGCCCGAAACTTGGTTAACAAAGGATACCAGCTCGTTGTTTATGATGTGGATGCACAGTCTGTAGCAGGTCTCAAAGATGCAGGTAAGATGCAGGTCCTCCTTGTTTTTTTTTTAGGGGGGGGGTGTTTTTTATAACTTTTATTTTGGTTTAATAACTTTAGTTTCAACATATTTTATTCAATTTGGAATTTTTTATATAACTACATAATTGACAGTACATAAAGGTATAAGGGGGTTTGAAAAGAAGCGTAAAGCTTATGTAAATTCATCTCCCTAGGTACAAATTATTTAGTCAGAGACATATTAAGTATTTGCCCAGTAGACTATACATATATAGATTGATGTTTGGACACACAGCAGAAAATAACAAAAACTAAAGTATTACAATGAGTAAAACAATGAGAGTTGCATAATATCTTTTGAAATTCAAGCTACTGATAAAGTAATTTTAAATAAATTGATAAAGGGTATCCATATAAATGGAGGTGATGAATATGATGATGATTATGATGATGATGATGGGTAGCGTATGCTTAATTTTGATACAAAATAATTGTAAAAACAGGAATATAACATAACAAGTTATATGAATTCACACTGTTCTCTAGATGAAAATGCAGTTTCTAGTATGTAAAAAAAACCAACATATGTTTCCTATAATTTACATTGAATATAACGTACCGTAACGTAAGGAGTTGAATTAATTTGGAATAATTCAGCAATATTCGTCCATGATTGCATCGCGCATAAGAAATGTTTTTTAAATTCAAGTAAAGCGTTTTGTTTGCTCAGTAAGTTTCTGTACATTTGTAAATATATTTTCATTAAAGTCGTTTAAAGTCATTAAAGTGACTTTGAGCCTCTTCAGATTTTGAATTTTTGTTTTCTTTTAGGCCTAAATCAAAAAGATCTAAGAAAAACTTTGATATTGGACAGCATTTAGCCTTTTTCGCCAGAGTTATGAGACTTTAAAATCCTCATAAATGACTTGCTCTCAAGGGCTTAAGAGCTTCTTAAACATATCTTGATTTAAGTAATTTGATTTTAGTTTCACTAACTTGTTCACCGCTAAAATGGCTAAATATCTAAATGGTATTTTCTATTCTATTGTTTGACCAGTCTATCATGGCCTATAGGCAGTGTCCATCATTACGGTTTGTCCGATTGTCCGGGACTACTCCATTCTGTCTTGATTTAGACAAGACCAAGAGGACTAGTGAAATTGATGAAGACAAAAAAAGATTCAATAAAGATTATACTTAATTAAGTACAAATTCATAAAGTGATTGTTACATTCGATTTTCAGACAGGTCAGTTTTACATTCGGATAAGTACATTTAAGAAGACTTCAAAATGTTCATCATTGCAGGAAAGTTTAAAACATATCCATGATCTTTGTCGGAAATAAAACGTATACATCATTACTGTACTTTTGAATTTTGAAAAGTGTTTCATGCCACATGCAATAATTTTTCAATTTTTTGTGATTTCAAAAGTAAAACTTTAAACGCTTGGCCACACAGACTCCCCAAGAATATATTATCTGTTTGTAGAGTACAGTGGGTGTTATATATTATCTGTCTGTAGAGTGTACTGTGGGTGTTATATATTATCTGTTTGTAGAGTGTACAGTGGGTGTTATATATTATCTGTTTGTAGAGTGTACAGTGGGTGTTAAGGTTAAACTGTTTATCTTTTAGGTCTGTTATTATGAATATTTCCATTTGATAATGGTAAAACATTTAGGAACTTTTTGTAGGAGAGAGTTAATATGTTGTGGCACCATGATGAAATGGTTGTTTTGAGACCGTATTTTACGGCCTATAGGTCGATATTTTTTTTCTCCAAAGTTGTGACCTCGACCCATTAACCACATCGACTTATCTTAGTGAAATATTTAACTTGTATCTTCAATTCCTCATTTTAACATCGTAGTTCAACATTTTCCACGGGATAATCTAGGGGCCTACTCCAAACACCCATTTGTATTTACACTTAATAGAACTATTAAATGTGACCTTGTGTGTGCGTAATGCACTGTGTTCATAATCAAGTGACAAAATAATGATCTTTCAGGTTACAATATCATTGGGATTCAAGACTGTGTCAGAAACTGTGTGATAAAAATACATTGTTTACATTATATTTATGCCATAGTTTATACTTTTGAATGATTCCCTTATCTCGGCACCACGCTGTGAAGTTGAAGTCTTCATTCAGACAGATTTTTACCCCAAATCAGCCATTCGACCTATCCCCCACATCGACCTATAGGCCTTAAAATACAGTACATGTGTATTGTGCATCTTCTGTTAAAAACCTCTTTCAATATTTCCCTTGAACTGATTATTTTACATACATGTCCCACCTTCATTTAAAATATAGTTCCTCAAAGCCCCAAATCAACAGACTACACCAAATTAACATAGTTCAAACATTTCCAAAACCTATATCATATCACCACAGTACAATAGCATAGTATTATATAATTTACACAAACATAACAAATGTTAACACCAACCTCTCCTCCTCTCTCTAGAGTTAAACATTGTCAAAGACAACAGTACTCTTTCATTTCTTAGAAGGGGAGATATTTGATTTAGCTGTGCTAAATCAAGACAATTTCTTGTAATTACAGAAAAGTTTACTACAAATGCTGAAATTTTAGATCTGTATCAGATAAAACATTGACCTGTATCAGGTATAACATGGACTTGTCTCAGGTATAAAATGGACCTATGTCATGTATAATATGTACCTGTATCTGGTATAACATAGACCTGTAACAGATATAACATGGACCTGTATCATTTATAACATGGACCTGTAAAAGATATAACATGGACCTGTATCATGTATAACATGGACCTGTATCAGGTATAACATGGACCTGTATCATGTATAACATGGACCTGTAACAGATATAACAAGGACCTGTATCATGTATAATGTGAACCTGTAACACATATAACATGGACCTGTATCTGGTATAACATGAACCTGTAACAGATATAACATGTACTTATATTATGTATAACATGGACCTCTATCATGTATAACATGGACCTGTATCATGTATAACATGGACCTGTATCATGTATAACATGCACCTGTATCATTATTACATGCACCTATATCATGTGTAACATGGACATGTATCAGGTATAACATGGAAATGCATGAGGTATAACATGGACCTGTGTCATGTATAATATGAACCTGTATCATTATGACATGCACCTATATCATGTGTAATATGGACATATATCAGGTATAACATGGACCTGTATCATGTATAACATGCACCTGTATCATTATGACATGCACCTATATCATGTGTAACATGGACATGTATCAGGTATAACATGGACATGTATCAGGTATAACATGGACCTGTGTCATGTATAATATGAACATGTATTATGTGTAACTTAGACCTGTATCATGTATAACATGCACCTTTATCAGGTATAATATGGACCTGTATCATGTATAACTCGGACCTGTGTCAGATATAGCATGGACCTGTATTATGTACATTTGTTTAGTTTGGACCTGTATCATGTATAATATGGACCTGTATCATGTATAATATGGAC
Organism: Atrina japonica; assembly: GCA_030159075.1. Taxonomy (NCBI): domain Eukaryota; kingdom Metazoa; phylum Mollusca; class Bivalvia; order Pterioida; family Pinnidae; genus Atrina; species Atrina japonica. The sequence goes on along the minus strand of BROG01001538.1, from coordinate 24,211 downwards.
CTGTATCATGTATAACATGGACCTGTATCATGTATATGGACCTGTAAAGTATACATGTTCTTGGCAAAACTCTATTAGTAGGTAAATTGTCAGAATAGCGGTCCTTGTTTCAAAGCAGTCTGACAATATTTCAATCCTTTCAATCTTACTAAAAATTAATTAACATGTCTAATACAACAGTAGAGGGCCACGGTAATTAAAAAATGGTTTTTCACCAGGGCTTTTTTTTATATGTCCCTTAAAGGATCTAACGGAATCCCATATCGGGTCACTTGCGGTGTGTTATTTTTCACCAATGAAAATACGGCTTATGCAATCTTGTGTATATGTGCAAGCTTATCAAAAGGCGATGAGATCATTAACATTTTAAATATTAAAAATAACACTCAACACACAAAATCCGGATGTGTTCAGATTTTTTCATAATCTTGGATAAGATCGAATCACCAAACATATTTCGAATGAATTCTGCAGACAGTCAGTTTCTTTGTTTTGAAATAAGTTACATCTTGATAAATATTTAAGAACTTGTAACTCGCATTTTCATTGGTGGAACATTACACACCTATGAGAAGTCATATACACACAACCCCAAAGCGGATTGCCAGAAAACGAGAGCCATTACAGATCAGTTTTTAATTAGATTGTTAAGAGCATATCATTCAGATGTTTGTAGGTGAAAGGATTCGTTATCTGATGAAAAGATTATCATCACAGCAAAATAAACTTGTAAACAATTACAAGGAATCGTATTTCAGATCAAGGAAATAGTAGAGAAAATGTTTTCAAGAAAATTTGTGATGTGAACTACAAAGTATGGTAAACATGGATATTTATAGGTGGAGGTAATTTATATGAAATACATGATGAAAAATTATTTGTGTAAATTTCCTCCACATACCAGTCCCGCTGTTGCGCTTAGAATTATCTTTTAATACAGGACTGCTCGCAAGTAAGGTATGACATCGCATAAAAAAAAAGAAATGATGCTGGGATGAATCTAGGTTGGTTGTGCTGCAGTTTAACGGCACCCTTTCCTCTACAAAAATGGATAAAAATTCTCCTATTTCAGAAAAAAAGTAATGAAATGTCATAAATCCTCCCATAATACAGCATTTTGCATCTATTTTTAAAAATATTTGAAGTCCGTTTTTCCCCTGATGTTCTGAACGGTACTTTCCCCTAAAATCTAGATTAATCCCTGATACGGTTTTCATAAGAAAACTGTGAATATTTCCGCCTGTATATATCGTAAATGACATGAACACTCCATAACATATTGATCATGTGCTTTTAAAATTGTCTAGTTCATGACCCCTTTCAACAATGGACTATTCTTCATATTATTAACAAAGTCTATTCCAAGTCTGTATCAAGGGAGAATCAGTTAATGTAAGTTATCTTCAAATTCGGACAAAATTCTATATTTTTCTGACAATAAATTTTTAGGGGCAAAAGCAGCAAGCAGTCCAGCAGAGGTAGCGTCAAACTCAAAACAGATTGTGACAATGTTACCGGCGAGTCAACACGTACGAGACGTTTATACAAAGGACAACGGAATATTAAGGTTAGCGTGTTAATGTGTTAACGTGTACTACTTTGTTTATGAAAGTCTAATAGTGCATTCCCAGGTTCATTGCGGTCTGATAAAGACTTATTTCCAATTTTTCTACTTTTACTACGTGTACAATAATAAACAAGGGCTATAAATATACATACCAAATCTTATATTCTTATATATTCAGGGCTCTAAGTGGTGAGTAATTTGGTCCCATATGCGACTAAAACGCAAACTAACGCGCCATTTGGCGATCGTAAATGGGGTGCCTAAGTGCATTGTCACCTTACTTGGAATCCGTATTTTGTGTTCTGTCAGTCCCGATCTGTTTTTAACCAATCCGAGTCATACAATGCTTCTTTTCTGCTGATTGATGCATGTTAAGACATCGTGATTTAGGCCCAATGTAAGCGCATATTTAACCTAAAAGTAGGGAACACTAAAACCCGGTAAAACAATGATATAACCATTAGGTATGGCATTGAGATTTAATTGTGTGTTTCATGGACACGTCTCTAAAACAATTATCGTGCATTCAAACATTCAAATATTTGCATCAGTTTGCAAGTGAATAATAGTTAAACTGGGTTTCTCAAGCAAATTTTCCAAAAATACACAGGAAGTACAGAGTTGTTATACCTGTGTTTATTCTTTTTTGTTATTGTATACTAATCTAAGGAGTAAAATAGAAATAATATTTTTTGAAGAAAAAAAAACATCACAGCAAATGACTCTTGAAATACATGTAAACCAAAAGGAAATCAATACTTGGCAAAAGATTTGGAGTATAAGTGTGTGTTTAGCTAAAAACAATTTGTGGAATATTATAGGTATACATGGGTTACCTGAACTCACCTGCATTCACAGGTAATTACATTTTACCTTGTCTTTTTCAGCACAATACAAGATGGCAGTTTGTTGATTGACAGTAGTACAATAGATCCTGCCGTATCTCAGGAAATGTCAAAGTTAGCTCAAGACAAAAATTCTGTATATATGGATGCACCTGTGTCAGGGGGTATGTACAAATAACTCAGTGCCGACAGTTTATGTATTTTTAGACTTTTATAGGGACCAAATGAGCTATTACAGGCTTTCATACTTTTCTTTAACGATAGTATCCAGGCCTGCAAACTGGGAAAATTAGCACGTGCTAGGCATGACTCCCCTTGTACTATTTATGGGTAGATTGTTTAAATGGAAACAATAGTATGTGATATGGGCATATTCTAGGCTTGGTGTTCATACACATTGAGAAAGTGATTCATGTACAGTCAAACTTGTATATAAAGACCGCTCAGGGGAAATTACAAAAACGGTCTTTATAGACAGGTGGTCTTTATATACAGGGTCACATGATATGAAATCCAAGTCATCGGAGATGGCTTATTATTATTTCCAACTACATATTTCTTCCATGGTTAGATATTTCATTTAGTGATTAAATGGACATTGTATTTCAATACTAAAGGGATTTTCTTAACTCCAGGGTTTGAAAAATAATCATTTTTTTTTTAAAAAAAAAATCCAAATTTGGAATATTTGCATTTTTTCGGGAAAATACAAACCATTTTTGCATTGGGAAGGGTCCTGAAAACATCCAAAAAAATAGTCATAGAAAATCCCTGTAGCTAATACATGCATAACATGTAAATAATAATAAAATAATATAACAATGAAATAATTCAGTGTGTTAATAATTTAAATTAATTTATGATGTAATTGAATTATACATGTACATCGAGGATACGGCACATTATTAAAACTGAAACTAATATCTTAAATGTGCTCAAAGTCGGTGGTGTGTGGTGTTAATTAACACGAGTCAAAAGTATAAGAATATACAGAAAGATGTAGGTAGTTGAATTTTATTTAATTATCATTTTATTAGACGTAATCCAATGCTACGAGCGCCGGCGATTTTACTCTTTGGATTGAGATGTTGACTTGCAAATCAAGTGATGTTCGATTAGTTACAGCATTCCAGAATACGAGAAAACAAATAATCAATCATTCAGCGATGGTATTTAAATGCTCCTGTTCGTAAAAACACCTTGTCACAAGCGGGTCCTTTCTGATTCTTAGTCTTTCGCCGATTAAGTAATCACCACCGGAAACTTTGGTCATAAATTGATGATCGAAAACAAAAGATCAATCACTCAGCGATGATTGATAGTTCCTGGTTGTAAAAACACCCTGTCATAGAGCACGTCCAAGTGCCTAATTACTACCCGGGTCGTAAATTGACACCTCCAGGTGTGTTGTGACTGTCGAAGCCTCGTGTACTTCGCCATGTTGTTGAATAAGTCTCGAATTCTCCCGCGAGAATTATGTACGAGTTATCTCCCTTCCAAGAGTAGTAAGTGTATAAGCAGTCGCTATTCGCAAGTAGGACAACTACCGGCGGACAAAATACAGCGGTCGCCGGTCGCGTAAGGCAGGTGGTTGCTATATAGAGGGCAAAGATATAGTAATTCTCAAGGGACAGTCAAAATACGGTCGTTATGGACAGGAAGTTGTTATATGAGGGGGGTCGCTAAGGCAAGTTTGACTGTATAAATAAACAGGGGTATTTAAATACATGCACTGTATAACTTGAATCAACCATATTGGTTACTCTTTTGCCCGAGAATGAAATATAATTATTATTATCATAAAATGAAATGTTATCTAGCTATAAGGGACTTGTAATACTATTACTAATAGTTTTGAAAAGTTTTAATTAAGTTTTTTTTAAACAAATTACATTTAAATAAAAATTAAATACATGTATATTTAACTCGTCAACCCCTGAAAAATAATGGACTCTTCTGTAAATCAACGACTTACACCATTTTATCATTTTAAAATACAGATTTGCACAAAATTATACACTAAAAAATCGGTCTCCATTTGGCCAGTGATCCAGAATTTTTTACTAGCCAGCCAGAAACTTTTACTGGCCAATATATATAAATATATATATATATATATATATATATATATATATATATATATATATAAAATATGTTTTTGTTAAAAAAAGTTCTGCTGGATGAAATGAAATAAAACATTATTTTTTTATTTTTTAAGTTTACATGACTTTTGTTTCAATGCATTTAGAACAAGATGATTAACTGTTGTCCACTTTTAGATAAATCGGGGAGTGTTCATACAGTAGGGACCACGCAGATTCCGCTAAAGTCACGCCATCGCGGTGGTCATATAAATCATGCTCAATAAATTCGCTGCAAATCGGCGAACAAGCTGTTGAGCTCAATGTGGGTCGCTGCAGTTTGCGATGTCAGAAATCATCGTTGCAGTTTGCGATGTAAAACTTTATCACAGCAGTTCGCGGCTGTGAACGACTGAAATTATATCGATGATTTGTTAGGTTAACATTACTTTACATTTGTTAACATTACTTGGAAAATCCCCACCCAGCATGGTCTGCTAAAGTATTATTGATGTTTTGTTAGCATAAGTTAACGTACTAAGTAGTATGATGTGGATAGTAAACATCAAATGTGTTTGATACTGGACTTAACCGTAAACAGCTGAGAAAGTTCTGTCATGTTGTAAAATTTTACTTTACTGAGAGAATGTAAATACAAAAGACAGTTTTGCGAATATAGATCTATATTTGATCAAATTATAAGTTTTAAAGTAGTTTTGACGATTCATATTCGCAATATCAATCGGGGAAAGCGATTGCTGATCAGAATTAAAAATAAAAGTCGTTTTGTTAATAAATTAATTATTTTATACTTCTCAATTACATATAATTTCGAACACACGTCTGAAAACTGTGACAATATTGTTAAAATGTTTTTCTTAACTCCAATATATATCCCAAAATATGAGTAAGCCAAGAATATTTTTTCTGATATTTAAATCTTAAAGTATGGCTGATCAAAACTATACATATTTCTTTTGGAAAAAAAATTCTATTGCTGCCTCCGCCAAAGATCCACTATCACAAATATGGCTCCTCGATCAAAACTGCAGATCAAAGCTATTACATAACAAGGACAAAATATCAATTCTGAGTGAATGGGGTATCCATAGCGACAGGATCATAAATCACTGTCAAAAGATAACTCAGGTTGATGCGAGTGTATGTAAGGACTTACATTGACGCGTGTGTGTCATCATTGTCAGAGAGCATATTGAAAAAAATATTGATACTCATTTAGAAAATACTAAAATTAGAAAGGATATATGCATTTAATATCTTGTATGACAGACAATAAGATTCCATGTTATGTATTTGATTATATATTTGTTTAATGCCCATCATGTTCAGACACTCACATGTCGCAGTAAGTGTCGGCACGTTAAAGAACCCTCACTGCTCAATGGCTGTAAGTGTCGAGCGCAGGCCAAATTTTGAAGCCTTTCACCGCATTTAGTGACTTCTCAATATGAGTGGAGTATTCTTTAGTGGGACGTTAAACAACAATAAACAAACATTGTGTCTTTGTGAAATATATTATACAAGTAAAAATTTTAAGTAGAAATGAAATAATAAAAATAAACCCTAAAATTCTCTGTGTTTCTCTGTTAAGAACTTTTGGAACTTATTTTCCAAGTTTTAAAAACCTATTTACAAGTTGCAGAAAAGAATTTCTTCAGACTGATTCAGAATAGATATACTGAAAACATAGCAATATATTGGTAAAATAGATACGTGTTAAAATGCATGTAATATTCCGTATCCTTTCATATTCGACCGGTAGTTCAAATGGGGTGGGGGCGTACATCCTTTACGCCATAATAGTCAAATCTTTCAGTCATCTTTCAACCAATCATTTGATAGTGTAGGCAGTATAATGATGTTATTGTGTAGTTCCTGTCACCTGATGTGTGATTGACGGAATTCATCAGTTTGATTTTTGAAACCGTAAACCTCCAGACATTGAATTATGACCTCTTTATCGTTATAAATATTTCGTTGATAGATTAAGTCTAGAGCCCGGTGAGGTATTCATTTCCCCATGATCCAACTGTGTTTGCTTCCCAGAAATGGTAAGATATGAAAGCCCACTGCACAGAGTTGCTTATCACATTCCAATTCATCTTTATTCCGGCCAAATATTTCATTTAACAGACACACTTATAAGGTGCAAATCAAGGAACTTTCAAGGAGGGGCATGGAGTTTTTATTGGGGGGGGGGGCGGCGACAAGATACCGCCGTACCCGTGGAGGGTTGTGGATTTGAACCTCGCCGGAGACGATTTGCTTTTCCTGTCCTTCAGATGAGCCAACAGTAAAACCGAGGTCCCATATCACAGTAGGTGTTATTGAATAACCCTCACTGCTCAATGGCCATGTAAGTGCCGAGCATAAGCCAAAATTTCAGTTAAGCCCTTCACAGGCATTTTGTGATGTCTCATTCAGTTTGACTTTCTAGTATGGCTTTTTTATGATTTGTATTTCAACATATCTTTATTGAGTAATTAAAAAAAATGCAAATTAAGTTTAAGCGTAGAGTAATAATGGTAACTTATGGTATATATACGTGGATCTACATGGTTTTTCCCCACTAAATTAAAATGCAATAATTACCATGTAGACCTATAAATAAAAAATTATCTCTATGTAATCTTCAAAGATATGAAAAGGGCTATCGCAATAAACAAGACTATGTCTGTGAGCATCTTAGCGAATAACTTCACCCGACAGACTCCGTTCTTTGAATATACATGTATATTCCTTATGAATGGAATGCTAAAAAAGTAAAATTCCCAAAACTATGGTAGATACCGATAACCTTTACTGTTATAGTTGATTAAGTCTAATTTCAGCGATATATTTATTTGAAGAAAAAAAAAATCATAAATCGCTGATAATTTATCTAATTACAAAGTATTTTCAAAGTCAATCTGACATGCGTCAAATATGAAAATTTAGGAAAACATTAAGATTTCATTTCATAATTTTCTGTTTAAATATTCAGTTAATTACACATTATTTCCAGTTTTCATTATCATGTGTATGTCATCATCAATACCGATAAGAAATAATCAACCACGCCAAAAAAATAAAGACTGTAAATATCTCTGATTTAATAAATTATGAACAATAGGTCTAAACATAGGCCTATAAGAAAGTAAATTTTTGCTTTTCATAAAGTCGGTAGGTTATTTTAGTCTATTTTATTTTAGCAATTATGTGTTACCAGACGTAGATACACGGGTGATAGTATGTTGAACAATAAAAAATCAACTGGGTATTTTTCATTTTATTTAAACCATTATTCAAAATCATCTTCATTAGGAAATGAACAATGGTCTTTTCCATGGTATGGCAACGTAGTTTAACTTACAGGAGGCCTGTGGTCTCTTCCCGGGTACATTGAGAAGATATACCATTATAGAGTTTTTAACATGTGCATTATCCGATTGGTGTTCCTCCCTTGAAAGAGTTCATTTGTTGATGTTAAAATAAGTTTTTGAAACCTGTGAATTTTATTATTATAAAACATCAAATGTAATTTTACAGTGAAAACGGACAAACGTTTGATTTCCGGCTCTGGAAAAAACTGGTCACCATGTGGCAACTGAATGAGTGTAAACACTTCCCAAAACCAAAAATATGGTCGTATTTGCAAGTGATTTGGTCGCATTGTAGAGCGCTGTTATATATTATTTGAAAACAAATAGGTAACAAAACATAATTTAAAGCTAACAAAAATAAACAAAACAACAAATGTTTAATAAACATGAACATTTATAAACAGAAATATATATATATATATATATATATATATATATATATATATATATATATATATATATATATATATATATAGTAAAACCTGCTATAGTGGCCACCTGTATATAAGGATCGCCTGTCTATAAAGGCCAGTTTTAAAAAGTCCCTTGACTGCATATTTCAACTAAATTGAACCTGTGTATAAGGGTCACCTGCACATAAAGGTCAATATTCTCTGGTCCCTTGGGTGGCCCCTATATACAGGTTTTACTATATATATATATATATGATTATAATAAATATATTTAGATGAATATTCTAAAATTTGAAGGGCAAATGGAATTCAGATAATAGTGAGTTGATCTTGGAAAATTTTTACACCCCTGAGTTGTAGATATTTTCTGCAGGAAAACCTTTTATTTGAATTAAAATTTACCGGACAATTGTCCGACCCGACTTAAGAATATGTCGGACTGAATGAAAATTTATTAGATCCCCGGCAATTTATTAGATTCCACGGCAGTCCTGCATGTTTCGGTAACTCTGCAGTCCTTTGACCCTAAAACCTGACAGCTGTGGGTGAAATATCTACTTTGAAAATTTACTCCCATTTCTGCATGCTTTGATGTCGTCTGACAACTTTTGTTGAAAACGGAATAAACGTCAATATAAAAAAAAATTTAGTGGGATCTTGCTATTTTGAAATTCACATGGCCACTCCAATTTATTTCGCATTAACCAAAATTTTCCATTCACAATTTTTGTTTTCTTATTGGACAAAAGATAGACCAACCTAGGCTACTACTTAATTTGAATTGGATTTAAGTAATTATTAGAAGTTACTCTTTTAATTTGGCTAGTTAACAGGAGTTGATTGTCCCATGTTTTGCAGATAAACAAGTAACTGATAATGATGCTCTTTGCATACAAAAAGTAAATATTCAATTTGGGAAGGTATATGTATTATCGAGATAACAAGTGACAATTCCTTAAAAAATTTTATACTTAGGACCAGAAATACTCTTTGACATAAGCGAAATTTCAAGGTAAAAACTTAAAGATGTCCGGTCTATAAAAGTAGTATAAATACATGAAATATTCTGTAAATAAAATTGGGACCAGCTGTTCAACTTTGACATAACCGTAAGTTAGACTCATCCAATTTTGACATAAGGAGATTCCACTGTGTGATAATTTGTTATTGTATATGAAATCATATATGTATACTGATTTTAGGTGTCAACGCAGCTAAGCAGGCATTGCTAACATTTATGGTCGGTGGACCCGAAACCAGTTTTGATGTGGCCAAGTCTATACTGGAGAACATGGGAAAGAATGTGGTTCACTGTGGGGCTGTTAGCACAGGACAGGTATAATGTCTGGTTTTAAAACTGTTGCCATGGCAGCAATTGTGAATGGTGATTCTTTGTCATCTTTTGAGTGTGCCGGGGAGCCTTCATGGCTGTTTGGTTAGAACATTGCACTTTAAAGCATAAAGTCTAGTTCTCACTTCTAATCAGTAAACGTTTGAGTACCTCTGGAAATTAAGCAGATTTTGTCAGTTTATCTGAGGAAGGCCAGTGGTCTCTTCTTGGATACATTGTAACTGGCTTCTCTCACCCATAATCAAAAACTAGTCCCACCATGTAAATGAAAAATTGTTGATTGTAAAACACCATTAAAACACTATGAGCTGGCCTATCTCGCTCGGTTGTGTGCTCGACTCTTGATTGTAAGGTTGTGAGTTCAAGTCCAGCAAGCGGCAAGTTGGTTTCTTGTCTTTTGGATGAGACAGTAAAAACTGAGGTCCCATATCACAGTAGGTGTCTGCACGTTAAAGAAACCTCATTGCTCAATGGCCGTAAATGCTGAACATAGGTAAAAAATTTGAAGGTTTTTACCGGCATTTGGTGATGTCTCCGTATGAGTGAAAGATTTTTGAGTGGGACGTTAAACAACTATAAACAAACAACTAAAACAAGAAAATGACATATCATAAATATTAAATATATATATCAAGGAATACATAATTTTTTGTTTGCCTTAGTATGAAAAAAATGAAGAAAATAAGGTTATCCATACTTTTCACAAAATGTTGTGATTATTATACATGTACAGTAAGCCCATCGTGTTTTAGTCATTTGCCACTGTATGTCGTGGTTAAACTAGAATCTTAACTTGACAGTTTTTGGCACAATGTTTTTTTTTTTCTACTACCAGAAATTTTCTGATGAAAGGATTTGAAACGATACCCTTTCAAAATTAATTTTCTATATATAGATCTTTGTTCCCAGCATAAAATATTTCATTATCAAGTTAAAAGATCAAGATTAACAGTTAATTTTGTAATTTTCCATCTTTCACTTTAAAAGTGGAAATAGAGTGACAAAATGTGAAAAGGTAATGAAAGTATTTTCAAATATATGTTTATCAAAATTAGAAAGTGATTTAATCTAGATTTTAAAAGGGAAGTTCAGCTATATAAGATCTTAAGAAAATACGTAAGAATCCATTTTACATATTTTTCCCAAAGATTGTACATTTTTTTTCCAAAGTAGAAAGTCAGATAATAAAAGATTTGTCATACACCCAGGTGACCATATTCCGATACCACTAGTATTTTATACATACGTTTACAAGGCTCCGTTAGTTCATGCCCTGGTCAAATTAAATGCACGGATTACGCCTACTGATAAAAATTACATAACACACGCACGCACACATACATAAACTCACACAGTCAAACTCTGCAATCTTTTCTTTTTTTTTACAGAAACATGAAATGCCGTTGTCTCGGGACATTTATTATCAAGATACCATCTTTAACTGACTTTTTGATAATCAGAATAAATGGTTGTGATATAAGTGAGAGTTAAAACTTTCGACTGAAAAAAAATCACGTTTGAACGATATATGTATATAACTGACACTGATTTTGATTACTTAGTGGAAAAATATATTGACAGGACAAACTGATATCGTAAACATGTTTAAAAAAAAAAACAAAAACATAAGATTCAATTTAGAGAGAAATATTTTGCTGTCAGAGGCGGATCCCATTACATTCCAACATTGATCATCCTCGGTCGAACATATGGAAAAGAAAAGTTATGTATTACGCCTACTGATAAAAAGTCTTTGCGACATATTGAGTCTTTATTATACATGTACTTGTACATGTAGGTAAATACGCCAGTCCAGAAGTACTATTGTCGAAATGGAGATGAGTGACGAACAGGCAGATTTTGATATTTTTTTTTTCTAGATTCCGATACGCAAATCTGTAACCATGACAGTAGTGTGAAGCTACTGCATTGGCTTCGGGCCTAAAAGAGAGCAGTTGATATGTTAGCATCTCTCTTGTGTAGGTCTACGTGCATTTTTTTCACTGAATGTGGAATGATTTTGGCAGGCTTTTTCTGTTACGGTTTAAATGCCATGCTTCCAGCATCATATATTTTCAAATTCATTTACAGTATCTAATTATTCAAAGTGAATCTGATCTGGATTTACGTTGCTGTTTTTAAAACTTGTCAGCAAATAATGAATTTGATTGAAATTGTAAAGTATAAAGAATAAAATTAGATTCTACCTTTCTCGAGACATCGTACATGTATATCAATTTCTTCTAAGATTTTAATTTATCAAAGTTAATTTGATCTGGATTCACGCTGGCATTTCAACGTCCATACATTCAACTGATAGCTGGCTGATAGTGTCGTTATCATTAATACAGGTAAACTTTCGTCACAACACAGCCACAACACCACCATGGTACATAGTGACTTGTCACGATTATATAACATGTTTATTCCATCTGGGGAGTATATTTTCGCCATGACGCTCGCCACTACGGATGTCTCGCTTGTCACGACAAATATTCAACAAGTGCCACGGTGTTCTGCCAGGACACAAATGGCGTGACAAGGCTCCATAACACAATCGTGGAAAATGTCTAAAACATGATGCGCGTACTGTATCAATAAGATCTATAAATAAAAAATGGGATAGTTTGAGATCAGTGAAAGGTCAATTTTTTATATTAATGGGCCATGTTGATACACATCCTGTTTGTTAGACTTTATTTCAAGTTTCTTGATAAAATGTTTGTTCTTTGGAAGTATAATTACTGTATAATGCATTTTGTTTCATTTGTCACTATGCGTTATGCCACAGTCCACTCTTCCAATTTTCCCCTATAATTTCATTTAAGGTTTCCTTCAACCTATCGTCAAACAAATTTATAATGCCAAATTTGGACTGAAAAAATGGTGGCAGTATATATATGTTTTACTGTATATTTGACAAATTTGAAAATGAACCATGTACCTTTATATTGTCAGAAAATAGCTATCAAATTTACACTAACATGTGTATCTTGTTTTCTGTGTGGGACATCTTGTTAATTGATTTATTCTCTATTTAGCATCTGTATTTATCTAATAAAGTATTTCCGTTCTATTCAATGGGCCACTAGCTTTGTGATTCTGATTAAGCAGTAAAAAGTCTTGATATTATAACAAATAAATACTGTTCAGTTCCTTGTGCTTTAGTTTATTTTATTTTCCATTACCTATAGGCAGCCAAAATTTGTAATAACATGTTGCTGGCAATTTCAATGATTGGGACATCTGAAACAATGAATCTCGGAATCAGGTAATACTTGCTCGTAAATGTTTCACTGCATTTCATAAAATCCGTTATCTAGTACTACATGCCTCGTTGACCATCACCACCCCATGGACTTCAAGTGGGGGTAGGAGATGGTCAAATTTTAGTGTCCTTCTTTCCATCTTTCTATTTGTCCGGCCTCTCACTTTTGTGTTGTACTGACCGTAAGAAAATCGTTTCTTTGTGAAGGTAACATATACCCATCTTAAATAATAGATAATCATCCTGTAAAGAAACTCGCAATCTGTAAACTATTAAAAGTTCATCTCGCCTGACTGGAAGGCTCAAGTGAGCTATTGTGATCGCTCCCCGTCTGTCTGTAAACCTCTCTTTTCTGAAACCACGGAAGGTCTTTTACATATTCCCTTTGATGCATTCATTTAATGTCTTTTTCTTGTACCAAGGTGAAGAAATCTTTTTGTGTAAGAATTTTGTCAAAATTTAATATTCAGAATTTTTTATGAATTTCTTAAGACTGAAAAAGTGTGTGTATGTGGGGGTGGGATGTATTAATTTTTTCACATGATTAGCTTGTTTTTTGAAACCATTGAAGGGATTTTGACAAAACTTTACAGAAATCAAGTACTCAGGGTCCTCTACCATATTTGTGTTCTTTTTTACCAGATCAGCTTACATATTCTTCATGATCTTCTTTCCACATTTGTAGATGGTTCTCAGATGAGCGAATTAGACTCACTTGGGCTTCTTGTTCTGAAGAGTTACCCCCCTTTGCTGATTTTTTTTGTCTTGGTCACATCATGCATTGGTGAATTGTAATTTATACTGTTTACAATTCCCATAATTGTACGTAGGTAGTCAAGTTGTTTAGAACATAGATCACGTTTGTTTAAACCATGATCTGCCCTCTCCGCTCCTGTCAGTTTGGGTTTGGGCCCTGCACATTATCCAGAAAGTTTGCCCAATTACTGGTGGATTCCTGGTGGATTTGTGTTGATTAGAATTTACAAGTTTTCTACACTTTATGTCCTGCGAATTATACGATAACAAGAAAGAGATACACACTGGCAAAACAATTCTAAAAGTCCTAAATATTTTGTGAAAATTGCACAGGAAACCCGGGTCCGGCACTTTTCAGTTGCAATTATAACTTACATTTATATATTAAAGCCACAGTGGACATGACCTTATATTCACAAAATATATAAGTATGAAAGTCTTTCTATGCCGGTCTGTAGCTTTTGTTATTGTACATCAAGTGCAAGTAGTAAAAGTAGAAATAAGCTTTGATTACTCTATGTTGGTGTGAGGTGAGCTTTGATTACTCTATGTTGATGTGAGGTGAGCTTTGATTACTCTATGTTGGTGTGAGGTGAGCTTTGATTACTCTATGTTGGTGTGAGGTGAGCTTTGATTACTCTATAATGGTGAGAGGTGAGCTTTGATTACTCTATGTTGGTGCGAGGTGAGCTTTGATTACTCTATAATGGTGTGAGGTGAGCTTTGATTATGCAGTGTTAGTGTGAGGTGAGCTTTGTAATCTTTGGTTACTCTATGTTAGTGTGAGATGAGCCTTGCAATCTTTGATTACTCTATGTTGGTGTGAGGAGAGCTTTGTAATCTCTGATTACTCTATGTTGGTGTGAGTTGAGCTTTGGTTACTATATATTTGTGTCAGTTGAGTTTTGATTACTCTAAGGGGGTGGGGGGGGCGTCTCCGTGGCCGAGTGGTTAGAGCATTGCGCTTTAAATCACACGGCCTCTCACCTCTGTTTCGAATCCTGCTAGGGTAATTTGGAATTAAGTGGGAAAGTTTGCCAGTTTTCTTGCGGAAGGTCTTTGGTCTTTACCTGGGTAACCGGGGTTTCTCCTCCACCAATAAAAACTGGACGCCATCATATGACTGAAAAATTGTTGAGTATGGCGTAAAACAAACAAACAAACTGGAAGGGGGTGTCAGGCAAGCTTTGGTATATTTTATTACCATAGGCATACCCTTAATATGATATTAATTTTTTTGTTTACATTAGTTTAGGGTTGGATCCAAAGCTCCTAGCTAAAATCTTAAATATGAGTTCCGGTAGATGTTGGTCCAGTGAGTTGTACAACCCTTGTCCAGGTGTGCTAGAGAATGTTCCATCCAGTAACAACTATGAGGGTGGTTTTGGAACAGCTCTGATGACAAAGGTATGCATATTTATATTTAACTTATCAATCCCTTATAAACAATGAACTCTTCTATAAATCAATGATTTGGGATAGTCCAAATGTGTCTGTAGGGGTGAATAAGTTGAAAGAAAAGGTTAGACTCACATCTTAACTTAAGAATGGGACCAGAGTTGATAAAAATAAGCAGTGTTTTTCCAGATTTGAAAAATCACTAATGAATAGTGTAAAATGAAAAGTAGTAATTTCTTCAATTCACTGGACAGTGTTAAGGTCATTGGATCAACCACCAAGGTCATAGGCTCATGTTACGAGGTCAAAATACCCTAAAATTTGCCAGCAAAAACCAAGAAGACAAGACGTAAATTTATAAATTTTATTAACAATAACAAAAATAAAAACTTAAACTAAAATATAAAAAATCTCAGATACCAAAGTATAAATCAATAGAATGTCCAGGACATAGATACAAATTCGGTAAAAATGGACAAACACGGACCTTAGGAAACCAAGAGATGGGATCAGGTGAAATGGAGGAGTAAGCATCCCCTGTCGACCGGTCACACCTGCGTGAGTCCACAGTCAACTCCAATGAAACATGTGAGGAGTGTATCCTCGTAACAATTGGTACAGACGTCTCATCAACTGCCAACGAAAAGGCAACTCAACATTTTCCTTAGTGAAACAGAGTAGTTGCAAACAAGACTATTATACAGACCGTAAAATTTGCGTAACGTTGACATTAAATGCGGTTTTTGATATCCCTGTGTCAATAATTTGTCAGTGAGTAGTTTACCTCTGACTAAATGAAAGTTTACAGTAATTAAAATCACAACTCACAGTTCAGTTCCAGCTCAGAGATCCACACGAATACACAATAAATTCCAATCCGAATGTAATATTAAAAGGATCCACTTGAGTACACAATGAATTCCAATTTGTCTGTAATATTGATGTGCACTATTCTCTTATAAATCCCCATATATAAAATGTGGTCTGCTTTCCTATAACTTGGTCTTAAAAATAGTCTCAGCTGTTCTAAACTTGTTCTACCTGAAGACCTGACCATATACTGTATATATATACCCTAAAACAGAAAATCACTAGATCAGGAATAATCAAGAAAATTGTCTTTCTAGTAGATTCAGGAAATTCCCTATGGCTAAAAATAGTAACATGTTGAGAGAGAGAGTTAGAATGTCCTTGACCAAACACACAAAAAACTGATCTTCCAGAAATGTCCAGATGCATTAAGTTCAACAAGTACAAATAATGTTATACAAGCACCCATCAACCCTCATAACACTCATAAGTAAACAAAAATTATCGAGTGCATAGTTTCATAATTGACCAAATTTGCCAGCTGTTCGCCTCAAGACCCCTTGGGTCTTTTTTCCACTGTCCACCTCAAAGCCCCTTGGGTCTGCTGTTTGATGTATTGAAATAAACAAAAGAGAAATTGTTTTTTTATTTTGATATTTGCCTCCATCATTTGCTTGAAAGATGGGACAGTATTTTGAGTCCGTTTTCTTGGTAATAGAGAATATTTGTTGACTTTATCTAAAAAGGTTTTGTATTTTTTCTGCACCTTTATCCAACAGTCATACTTAGAGAAAAATGTGAGTAAAAGAATATCTCCTGCTCTGTTGTTATGCCCCCACCCACCCCCCATTTCGTTCATTATCGCTACACCACGTGCAGATATTGAAATGATATTTGGTATACAGATATATCATGAGAATGTCTAGGTCAAATTCTTATTTGGCCATGGTTTGACAGTGGTATGCCCCTTGAACTTACAAAATTTCCAATAATTCACACTTTCCAATTATGGGAGAGGAGGACATAACTGTTTTGCAAACAGCTTTTGTTATACTTATGGTTTCAATCATCAGATCGTCAGATCAAGAGCATTAATTAGAATAATTAATTATTAGAACTCGGGGATAAATTTTCAGCTTTCAGTTTGATTTTACTCAGTATTAACCTTTTCATCACTACAGACCACAGTAGACTAATCTAAACAGTAGAAAGGAATATTCCATTTAGATATTTAGGGGTGACAGAAAATTGTTGTTTTCACTCATTCATTTTAATATTATCATTATAATTATTATTTTGTACTGTAAAATCTTATAACATTAAAATGTAAACAATTCCCTTCATCAATAACAGATCTAAAAATTGATAACATTTGACACCATCATAAAATTAAAATTGATAACAAGCCAGTGGCAGATAAAAGGTATATAGAAAAAAACATACACTTCATTAATGATCTCATGAAAGATTCAGGGGAGATAATGCAAATAAATGAATTTAGAGAAAAATATAATGTTAATACAAACTCTTTGGAATATGCATCACTTACAAACTGTATAAAGAAATATATTTGGGATCTTAATATAAACAACGATACAACTAATAATTATACTAATCCTATAATACCGTTGTTCTTAAGATTAATTTTAAAAGATCATAAAGGATGTAAAAATATATATAAAATATTAAATTTCAAAGACTATATACCAAAAGCGCAATTATGTTACAGAGAATTAGGTTTTGATATTTCACCAGATATGTGGAAAAAATTTTACCTACAACCTGTCAAGTGTACAAAGGATTCCCAGACACAGTGGTTCCAATTTAAAATACTACACAGATTTCTTGCAACAAACACATTTTTATATAAAATCAATTATATCAATTCAAACCTATGTAGTTTCTTTGAGAATATGTTCTATACGACTGTGACATAATACAAGAAGTATGGACTGCTATTAATCATAAAGTTTTAGAGAAATTAGATATTGACTTACATTTAAATCGAAACCTAGTTTTATTCGGGGAGCAATTAACTAATGAAAACAAAGTAAAAAAAACTGGTTAATTTTAAATATTAAACAAATCATCTACAGAATGAAAATGCTGAAAATAAGACCAAATATTTTATTTGTGGAAAAAATGTTAAAAGAAAAGTTAAATATTCAACGATTCATACTCCTCAGAAATTGTAAATATGATGAATATAATGAATTCTGGTCAACATGGGTGACTTTTTTTGATTAACAACTATTTCTTTATACCAATACCAATGTTTGTACCAATATTTTTAGCAGATATCCTACCTATATAATACTTCCTCCATAGTACACACTCACACACACACACACACACACACACAAAGACACACAAAGACACACACACACACACAGATACACACACAGACTCACACACACTCACACACACACACACACACACACAAACACGTAACTGTTGTAAGTCTAACATTCTTTATAAAATTAGGATCTGAACTGACATCTGAAAATATTATTTACCTTCTTAATCCTCTAAAATCTAAACTTATTTTTTCTTCCTTCTTCTACTTTAAATTTTTATTTAACCTCTCCATCTTTGAGTATATCAGTATACAAATATTATTTACATTCAGAATTGGTCTACGGTATATTGTTTGTGCTCATATGGAAAGGTTCTATGATATCCCCTCTATAATCAGTAGACTTGATTATTAATGTTATATGTTAAGTTACATTTTTATCATGAAATGTGCAAAAATATTGATTATGTTCATTTTCATGCATATGCTTTTAGTATGGGAATGAATCTAGAGCCCCAACTCTGGCATTCCTTTTTGTCTCTGCTGGGTAATAAAATTATTTGAAAAAAAAAAAATAATGATAATTATTATTTTGCAAATGTGAATTGGTATTTGATGAGTGTTTATACCTTGAAATATTACAGGACTTGGGACTAGCACAAAATGCAGCCCGGGATACTAAATCGGCCACCCCACTGGGAGAGTATGCACAGAAAATCTATATGAATATGACTGCTAAAGGCTATGCAAAGAAAGATTTCTCATCTGTATTTGAAATCTTAAAAAATGTTTCCGGACCAGATGTGGAAGCAAAGAAAAAGGAGTTTTTCTGATTTCAAGGCGACATTGGCTGTGACTCTTTTTATGAATATTCATGAGATTATGAGCAAATTTGAATATTCTGTATGACACCTGTACTTTATTTGTCCATTTATGTCTCCTTTGCCACTTACCTTTAAGACCATGACATAAAAGCCATTTTGAATTTCAATTTTATCAGAAAAAATAATGAAAAATGAAATAAATGTAAATAGAAGGTGAGATAAGTGCCCAAGTGAAATATATTTTTATTTAAATTTTTTTTTTCCTGGTTTTCTCCTCCATGATTAAGATCTTATTGTTACTATATTATTGACAAATTTTCATGTGTGAAATACCAGATATATATATATTTGTGCATAGCCTGATGGGTGGAGTCTGACGAAGGCTTTGTTGACCTGAACAAGTTTACATTTAATTGCACTGTTAAGAGTGGTCATTCTACTTTGACATCATACCCAGGAGTACCCAGTCCAGATGTAATTGCGGTTATGGGAATCGGACATTATCTGGAAAATTTTCATTCTGGGTTTGTGGGCCATTTACGACAGAAACCACAGTCACTCTGTCTAAATCACTAGAGTTCTCTTGGATTGCATGAATGACCATGCTTTTGTTATTTTAAAAGTGGTTATTTTGCCTTAAATGTAAGTTTGCTATCTCTTCTGGTAGTGTAAATGTCGAAAATGAAACAGGAGCAAACATTTTGAGGTATACAGTGTATGGCAAAAAAAATGAAGTTTTTGAAAACTTTTCCTCGTCTTCAAATATTTTCTGGAAAAAAACAGTACCGACCAAAATAAGTAAGTACACACCCAAAATCTATGTACAAGAAATAACAAGAGTATAGAACAGTACAAAAACAAGTTATATGCCTAGAATCACTAAGTAAAATCTCATTTGAATAGTTTTGTGTATGACCTTCCTTGTACACATTTCCGTGCATTTTCTAGTACAGATGTGATATGCTGGCAAAGATATAAAATTTTGTTGGGGTGGGTACTTACTTTTGGGAGGTAATGTTCTACATAAAAATACAGTTCTCCCTGACCTATCACCCCTTATTATAAAACCAAACTCACATATCACACACCGTTTCGAAGAACATACAGCAGAATCTCGTTGTCTCAAAGTTCATGGGACCAACCCTATTCCTTCGAGATAACCTGAATTTGAGATATCCAGAATTTGAGATATCCAGAATTTGAGATAACCAGAATTCGAGATATCCAGAATTCGAGATATCCAGAATTCGAGATAACCAGAATTCGAGATATCCAGAATTCGAGATATCCAGAATTTGAGATATCCAGAATTCAAGATATCCAGAATTTAAGTACCGTTTATATGTCTTATTGGAATTTCAACTCATCCGATTTTGACAAGATTCCACTGTATTGTCTTTTTTATAGTTCCCTTGTTAAAACATGTATAAAGCCAAACCTGCAAACTGCCATCCACAACTGAACAAATTTCCACGACCATATTGCCAGTTCAGGTGAATAACCCAGTGTAAAAGAACACTGCTCAGGTAATTAATTATTGTTGAATAATAATCACCCAAACGCCAGGTAATTGTATTAATATGTCCTGTTATGTAATAACAACCTATTTTGGGTTTACTTCAACTTTAAAATTAACATCAAGGGCTATCCTGTTAGCAGTGAAGTTGCATTTGCACTTCGTGTAAAATATAGTCCAACTCAAGAATTCAACTTTTACAGAAAAGTCAAATATTTTGGTGTAAATGAAATTAAATTTAGTTTGAATAATCATTAAATGAAATACCACATAATTCTACTTACATCTGCCTCTGGAAATAATATAAAACGATTTGTAGCAAGTTTCAACAAAACATCATCGATCTATTTATAAATATGTAATTCCACTGTATAAGATTCCAGTGATGTTGAGCCTGCCTTGAAAAACTGCAGTATTACTCCGCCATTCATCATATTGATATTGACAGCTATTGATACAAGCATACATCGATGTAATAGAAATAATTACATATCGCTGATACCGACATATAGCTAAATCAATTTCTATTGAACTCTCAAGAACACTTGTGTTTTCTAGTCCATGGAAAAATGAAAATAAAAGCAGAATAGAGGGGATAGCATCAAGTAGGAGGTGCTTGTTATGCAAATGAGGCATGAAATTCATTAGGAATATGTTCCTGTCCATTTTGAAAACTATCAAATTTGTCAACTAATTGCTATACATAACCTGCCTTAATGAGATCCTTACATGCCCTACGTAACCAGCGACTGCTCAATCTCAGCAGATGCCCACTTGTATACTGTGTTTATTGATATCGCTAAGGGAGATAACTCGAACATTGAACGTTACAATTTCCAGTTCTCTTTTCCACAGAAGTCGGAGAAAAATTGCCATGTTCATTGTCATATTGCAAAATATAAAAGATGGTAGCTTAATGGGTATGAACTGTCTATATATATATGTACATGTATCTGTTGCTGTGTTGATTTAAAACATTCCTTAGTGTATGTATATCAGAAAATATTGTTTTATAGGAAAAAGGCAAAAAAAATCTGGCAAAACTGTAGAAAAATTACCCAGAAAATCTTTTGAGATGAATTTTATTTTGAAGGGAGAAATTTGGCACAATTTTTTTCAGAAAATTGCTGCAATGTTAATTCTTTATTTTAAAATATTCATCAAATATAGTCAACCTTGTCTATAATGGCCACTAAAAAGAACAGGCAGAAGTAGTCATTATAGACAGGTGGCCTTTACAATGAGGCAAAGGATTGTTCAAGAGCCAGCTATACAGTCAAACTTGTCTATAAAGTCCACACAAGGGAACAGGCAAATGTAGCTATTATAGTTGGTTGTCATTTACGCAGAGGTGGTCTTAGATATAACTTTGTCTGGATAAATGCCTATTATGGTAGCAGGTGATGTACAAAGCTTTTTATAATTGCTTTACAGTCATGATAACCGGTGCAGGCCTTCAACCGGCCCTATATTTCCTATAATTCCTATAATATCCCTATCTTTTTGGGAGTACCCTATAATCCCTATATTTTAGCCCAAAAAAGCCCATTTCCCTATATTATCCCTAAAAGAGAAAATAATATGTCGGAAATTGAAAAATGACACTTTTTTCTCAAAACAGGCATGTCTCAGTCTACAGATATGTAGGTACGTGTCTTAAATATAATTAAGTCATCCAGTGCTTTTTTTAAATATCTTATTTTCTTATCATTTCATGTGACACACAACATTCAACTTTTTATGATGATTGACTTCAACAACAAGATACCAAAACAGCTTTGAAGGTCTTATGTGTGACTTTACAGTTAAAAACCAAGGTTCCCAAGTCTTGGTTAGCTAAGGTCTATCAGAGCTGCCTTGGTGTCCCAGTTGGTGCAGTACAGTCATCAGAAGACTTCAGTTAAGTGTACATGCCTCAAAAATGTAATTTGGTAAGAGTTTGTATATTAATCTTAATCAAGGTATGTATATTTTCAATAGATATTAATTAGATTTAAGGAAAATGACCCTATAATCCCCCTATAATTTGTCAAAACTGCCCTATAAAGCCCTATTTTTCAAGAATTTTAGCCCTATTGAAAGCCCTATTTTCTTATCAAAACCCACTTGAAGGCCTGCCGGTGGGAATTTTTATGAAATTGATGGAATCTCGTTATTTTGAAATTCATCACTTCCAGATATCCAGAATTTGATTTAACCAAAATTTTGATAGTCACATTTTCTCTCCATAAAAAACAAGGAACGGCCATTCAACTTTGATATATTCGTAATTTTGACTCGATCGGATTTTGATATAACGATATTCCTCTGTATATGTGCAACTTTAAAGGAGTTTTACGAGATACAAAATACTAAGAAATGATTGGATTGATTGATCCATTACAGAAATAGAGATTAAAATTTCACCAGTAGCTACAATTTTCATCTGTCTTAAAATCTCTATTGAAATGTTTTTATAAATATTGTCTTCAAAGTTTACATAGATGTCTACAGT
This sequence comes from Atrina japonica, assembly GCA_030159075.1. Classification (NCBI taxonomy): domain Eukaryota; kingdom Metazoa; phylum Mollusca; class Bivalvia; order Pterioida; family Pinnidae; genus Atrina; species Atrina japonica. The sequence continues at coordinate 1,209 of BROG01001538.1, read as the reverse complement.
CAAACTTGTCTATAAAGGCCATTTTTAGACAGCTGTTATAGCCAGATGGCCTTTATAAAGAGGTTTATTCATTATAGAAAAAAGTTAACAAAGGTTATGTTTGAATGGCCTTTATAGGCAGGTGCCCATTATACAGAGGTGGCCTTTCATGCAAGTTTGACTGATTTGTCTGATTATGTCTGTCAGGTAATTTCTGTTTGGTTATAAAAATTTCAAAGAACTGACCGACTGTTTAATGTAATCATGCTGTACATATATATATATATATATATATATATATATATATATATATATATATATATTTATATATATATATTTATATATATATATATATATTTAGATATATCTATATCTATATATATATATATATATTTATATATACTTATATATATAATAACTTAAACAGTATTTGTGTGACATAACTATCTACATGTTTAATTTTAATAGATGCATGAGTTGAATTGAAGAAAATAGCTCCGAGATGAGACCGGTCAAATTTGTCCGAAATCGTCGGTTTCAGATGTCTCGTATAAAGGGATGATCCCATATGGAATGTACCAACAGGGAATATTCCATATCAAGTCCGACAAAAACTGTAAATTTTGTATCTGTACAACTGCTCTTTTTGTAAGATTTTCTAACATCTTAGATGATGCATCATAAATATACATCAGTGCATACAAGTATTTTATAGGACCACATTTCATTTCGTTTCCATGGCACTGATGTCATTTATCTGTGATTTATTATGTGACATCATCCAAGGCCTGTGGAAGCAGTATATGGTATATATACTTTCTTCACGTGTCAAGAGTAATCCAATGAGTATCTAGGATGATAGCAAGCAGGAGTACAGATATTTATACTTAGAAAATTCTTGTTTTGCAAAGAAAAATATAATGTCAACCTATGTACCCTGTTTGAAAATTTAAATGTACAGTCAAACCTACCTTAGAGGCCACCTGTTTTCAGCAGCCACCTGTCTTCAACAGCCAGTTGATATTTCCCCCAATCAATTTCACTATATAAACATACCTGAACCAGCAGCCACCTGTCTAACGTGGCAAGCGGCCAGTGATATTCAAGACAAAATCACTGGTCACACGGTTTTCAGCAGCCATTTTTTTGAGGATGGTTGATCGCATGATCATTTTCAGAAAACCTATAAACATGTTAGCCAAGTAACACTGTAATGTACATGATTTTAAC
>BROG01001537.1:0-45384 GCA_030159075.1 Atrina japonica | reverse complement strand
AAAATATTTGATGGTGTCTGTCCAGTATTATGTGTAGTGACCAGGATAGGATTCAAACCTTTAATTTTTATGCAAAAAGCCGTAAAATTAATAACAAATTTCCCGAAATTTTCGCGCCTCGCTCCGCTTGGCAACTTTATTCTGTAGTTAACCCCTTCCAAGCATGGAACTTGTCGTTAAATCATGCCTAGAATCTTCCAAATTTCATAATTTATTTCTTTTTTCAAATGGGCCAGGTACGTTTCCCTATAGTCTCAAATGATTTATTGATCTATCCAACAATTCGACAAAACATGTTCAGTGAGGCTTGTATTATAACAATATAGTACATGTATAATTCTGTTACTCCTGAAGAAATTATCGATCTGCATCCTAGGGTAATATGAAGATCCAATGCTATAAAATCCTGCATCCGCCTATTATTATGCGTTACTTTCGCGTTATTATATATTACATGTAATTTCACGCGTCATTATGCGTTACTTTCGCGTAATTATGCGTTAATTTTGCATTATTACACTGATTTCGCATTATCACACATTACATTCGCGTTATTACTCACTAATTACGTACTAAATTCGCCTTCTTATGCGATAGTTCAGCGTTATTAACCGTTACATACGCATTATTACGCAAAACATTTTTTTTACCAAGATGAGCCCAACCGGCTTTCGTACAAATGCATACATATCACTATTATGATCTACCACTCAATTTGTAATACTGAAGTAGCCCTAAATACCGTTTTTCATAAAATCTAACAATATCAGTCTTGACCAATCAAAAGCCTTTATTTTGTTATTGTGACAACCAATACTTCTGTAACAGCTACTTTTGAATTTGAAATGTCAAAATACCCCTGTGTACCAATTTTCAGCAAAATCGGTAATATCTTAATTTTGACCAATCAGAGGCCTTTATTTTGTTACCATGGCAACTGACATTTTTCATACATCTACCAATACAAAGATACCCCATAATACTATTTTCATCCAAATCTGACAATATTCAAAATTGACCAATCATAAGCTCTAATTTTCTTACCATGGTAATCAACGATTTTGTAAAATCTACCATTGTGTTAATCATACCAAAATACCCCTATCTGTTATTTTTTAAAAAATCCCTCTTCAGAATACCTCTATATACAAATTTTCAGCAAAATCTGACAAATCTTAAAATCCTTGTGCTTCACGAGTTATCTACCTCAGTATTGTCTTGAACCATAAACAATAAAAAGGGAAATAACTCTGACCGTAATTTTGCACTTCTGACAGCAAATTAACAAATAATCAAAACTTAATATTTTCCTAATTTGAAATAACACATATTTTATTTTTTGTGTATAAATACTACTATACGTGGCCTTTCTTCTTTGTGAAATTGAAGGAATTCTATTGGTGAAATTTGAAGAAATATTGAATTAGAGTACAAAGGATTATGTAGTAGAAACCTTTAAAAATGAGGTGTTGATTACCATAACAACGCAAATAAATAAATTTTTCAATAAAATTTTTCTGTTTCTACATGAAAAAGCATTAATTTAGCAAAGTTTCATAAATATCTGTGACTATGGTTGTCCATCATATTTTGATGCTTACAGAGAATGGCTCTAAAGCGATATGAGCTGCCGTAGGTGAAAAATTTTATATTCCCATTGTATGTGATATTCTATCTCATATATATTCCAAAGAGACCATCTGGTGGTTAGAATAACAAATGCATGTGTAAAATTGCAACAATCTTGCCAAACTTAACCCGTAATATCAGTTATTGTTTGTCCGTCATTACTTTGAGCATTGAGTGTCCAATACACGTGCTATTTGCAGTTAATATACATTCGATTCTTATTACCCTTTGCGTTTATTTTTGTACATCAATATTTCATGCCTAAATCAGGCAAAGTTGGTCTTTTTCGCCATTTCAAAACATTCGTTTCGTAAATTGTCCACGCGCCGGATATATCGGGTGATCTCTACCAATTTTTAACTCGTCCCATCGCATTGTCATGTTGTAAATTTTGAATTTACTGGGTGGGTGTTATGCTGTAAATTTTGTATTTACACCCACCCAGTAAATTCAAAACTTACAACATGACAGCATTCTCGGCTTTATCATTCTTGACACATATGATCATGAACTGCTCAACTCTACTAGAAATTGCGACACAATCGTAAAACAAGAGTTACGCATACTTTTCACAGTCATATTGTTTTGATTTTGTCTATGTCAGCATTCAGGATAACATTAAAGATCGGAAAAAATCATTTAGTGACCTGATATATTCATTCACATATTCTTCCGATTTTCACGTCCCGTATTTTAAAAGTAAATATAAAACACATAAAGATCGACCGACTTTAACATAGTCCGAGCGCGTAAAGGACCGAGATCCCCTGACCGAATTACGACGTACATTTTGATATGGCGAAAGAGTTTATCTGAAAGGTCATTGCATACGGAAATACAGCTGGATTTTTTAAGGTACGGGAAAACTTAAATTCTAATAAAACAAATAACTTCGAAAAGAAGATCTTTTACAACGTTTTACGTGTTTGATAATGTATTTGAACACACATTTTATCATATTCCCGACTATATGTCAGGGGACAAAAACAATCATTTGTGACAGCTTATATCGCTTCGAAGCAGCATTAGCGGCGGCTAAGGCGTATTTTTTTAAGTGATAATATATATAAAGATACAAAGTTCTCATTAATTACACTTTTATATAAAGATACATTACTTACACTTGCACATATTGCGCATAATAAAATATAATCTTCTGCGCATGTGTTGATATTAATTCGGAACTTGAAAATGTTCATAATGGCACTCATGAAGATTCATCTCAATGGGTTCTAAAAAGTAAATGAGCAAATTAAAGTAAAAAAAAAATGCATTATTGAATTAAATTACATTTAATTCCATATATATATTTAAGTTTAAGCTTTTATTGCTAATTGTTATTAAAACATTATATTAGCCAAACAGCTGTTCCGATGTAATGAAAAGAACTAAAAGGAATCTAAATTAAATGATTTTGTAATTTAAGAGATAATGACGAAAATGTAATTTTGTGAGGCCCAATCCTCATTCATTCTACTGGCAATTCAAAGAAAAAATATAAGAACACACACACACACACACATACACACACACACACATACACACACACATGAGCATTCTAAATTCGAATTATTCATATACATGTACTACACAATGCAGAATTTATATAAATGTTATCATAGTGTCGATAATAAAATTACTTGAAAGCTATTGCCGAAATCATTTGCACTTTCCGAGATTACTTGAGTACTAAATCACCATAAAAGACACTATAATATAGACCTATGGATTCTGTTTTATAGTACCGATGTAACTAGGTGTCAATAAGCATAATCTCACTGAGGTGCCGAGAGAGCCGTCGTGGCTACACGGTAGAATGCTCGATTCGCTACCGGAGGGTCGTGGGTTTGGAATATCGGCGGAGGCGACTGGCTTTTCCTATCCTTTGGGTTAGGCATTAAAAACCGGGGTCCCATTTCACAGTTGGTATCGGCACGTTAAATAACCCTCAATGCTCAATGGCCGTAAGTGCAGAACATAAGCCAAAATTTGAAGCCCTTCACCGATATTTGGTGACGTCTCCATATGAGTGAAAGATTCCCGAGTGGGACGTTAAACAACAGTACAACAACTGAGGCGTCGAAGTCACTACTGTCCGTGCAGCTCACTTCGAAAATAGGAATACATATTAACTTAAATTTTAAACTTTAAATCATTGGGCTGAATAAAAGCCTTATATCTTACGAGAGTTGTTGAATAACCTCTGCATAATACAAATTTCATGGAGATGGGCGTTTTCAATGTTTAAAATGTTTCCCGCAGGACCGTGTTTTGTCCTGTGCTTACTATGACGTCATTAGTCAGCGGTTCCAAATATTCCCAGGCCTATCAAATGTACACGGGAAGAACTCTTGGGACAAATAAAATGAAAATTACCGATGTAGTAACTTAAATATCATTGAATTGAAGTATTATTAGTAGCACCAAAGTTATAGCTTTACTAAAAAGACAACGTACACACATGCTCAATACGACCGTTTGTGTCAATAAGGCTTCATCAATTCGACAGATCAGCTCGAATAAAATGATAAATTTATATTTTAGAAAGAAAATAGTTGTATCATACAATGCGAAATAATAAACCTAAATGTATTTTTAAGAGTACTAACTCTTGAAAAAATGACAATCTTAGCTTTTGAGAAATTTAGAATTTAAATAGAACAATCCCATCGAAATATTACTTTGGTATAAAATAACTCAATATGATGCAAGGACATAACTGCTACATACACATCCTCCATATTTTTATCATGGAATGCCACCAATAGTATGACGTCAATGTTTTAAACATGAATGATAATATCTTGACATACGAAAGCTTATATGTGATATCAAAGTATGGTAGTACAAAGGTATTCTTTTATTGATTGTTGGGTAAGGTTTGTCATTCAGTCGTTCTAGGTCTTTGTCTTGGTACGATTCGTCTTGGGTGCGAGTTTTCCTTGTAACTTCACTCAACCAACAAATCTCGTGCACATCTACGAAGATGATCGGAAAGTAATCAGACGCCATGTCTTGTTTCAGTTTCCGTGTAAACACAAAAATATTAATGATTTTTTGGCATCTGCACTCTGTTTTCGACGGTAAATCGTATTGTCGGGTGATTTTTTTATGATATACATTCGTTTCATGATTATTATACACTTTCCGAAAAAATATTCCTACCGTAGCTAATGCTGCTTTAAGGTAAGGTTTGCATGTCAACGAGATTTTTTTTTATATATTGTACGCAAAGGAGATTTTAACCGGAACGTAGAACTGCACTTAAAGGGATCGTAAAATGATACGATGATCGTAAATTAACAAGGCTTTGTGAAACGTAAAGGGATCGTAAAATGATGCGATGATCGTAAATTAACAAGGCTTTGTGAAACGTAAAGGGATCGTAAAATGATGCGATGATCGTAAATTAACAAGGCTTTGTGAAACGTAAAGGGATCGTAAAATGATGCGATGATCGTAAATTAACAAGGCTTTGTGAAACGGTACCCAGGTCCTTTAAAGAAGATAATTGAATGCAAAAGCACAAAAAATATATTAATCAATCAGTTAACAAGATGTTGGTTTTCTCCTGCTCTGCAAATAGCTTGGGATTCAGTGTAAAATGGTTAAACATTACCGCATGAGTGATAAAGTAAATTGGATTTATTCATCTAAATCTGTGCAATGTGTACATCGCTTCAGTGATTTTTTTCAATCAAAGCATAATTTCAAAATATAGTTTAATCAATAAAAATACAATTGTTTGTTAACTCAAGATGTTACAACTATTATTTTTTTTCTCTCAAAACTCGAAAATTTAGACTACGTCAATCGAACGTCAAAAGTATCATGATATTATTTCATATATATATATACATATATAGTTACAATCGAGGGCAATTTCAATGTTCATACATCATACAAAACTACCACTGGAATAACTAGAGGTGTATCCAACTGCAGTTAGAAACAGGTTAGTTAAGTATATACTTAAGTTTCATTGTACAGAAGCCGATACGTGCGGTATGTGTAAAAACAACTAAAACATTATCTTATTATAACAAGATATTATGTGGTTAGAACGATATAAATAACTTATATTTGTTATAACAAGATTTGTCATAATATATCAAGAAATTATGTCGTTATAACTTTATATTTGTTTTAACAAGATAGTATGTCGTTATAAAGATATATAAATTAATATATTGTTATAATACGTTATAATGTCGTTATAACGATATGTAACTTATATTTGTATAACAAGATATTATGTCGTCATAACGATATATAACTTATATTCTTATAACAAAATATTGTCATAATATAACAAAATAATATGTCATTATAACGAGATGTAATTTTTATTTATTATAACAAGACATTATGTCGTTATAACGAGATATAACTTATATTTTTATAACATGATATTATGTTGTTACAACGAGATGTAACTTATATTTCTATAACAAGATATAACGAATGTACTTTATTTTCTTATAACAAGATATGTCGTTATAACGAATATAACTTATATTGTTATAAGATATGTCAAGACATTAATTCGTTAAAACAAGATGTAACTTATGTCTGTTACAACGAATATTTTGTCGTTATAACGAGATGTAATTTTTATTTATTATAACAAGACATTATGCCGATATAACGAGATATAACTTGTATTGTTGTAACATGATATTTTGTCGGTATAACGAGATATAACTTCTATTGTAATAACAATATATTATGTTGTTGTAACGAGATGTAACTTATATTGTAATAAAATATTATGTCGTTATAACGAGATGTCAACATCTTAACTTGGCGTTTATGCATAATCATGAGTTTTCGTATTTTATTATTATAGTTTTATTATTATTAACTCATTTTTTACATCTTGTTTGTATTTAGCTTATCAGAGAGGGCATTAGCTGTGTTTTTTCAATATATCCCCCCTTTTTACTTTTTATATTGATGTCATAACAAAAAGAAATATACAGCGGCATAAAATTATATAAAAGCCAGTTTTGACATTTTTTCGATTACAATTAATTAACTCAACCTTACTATATACATTGTAGAATATATATATATATATATATATATATATATATATATATATATATATATATATATATATATATATATATATATATATATATATATATATATATATATATATATATATATATAAAGCACTAAAATGACTAACGGCACGGACAAAATAAATGTCAAATTTTCGGTAGCGCGCTCGACTCTTGATCTTGAGGTCGTAAGTTCGAGTACAACCGGCGGCAGGTTGGTTTCCTGTCCTTCAGGATGAGACAGTAAAAACCGAGAAGTGTCGAGCATAGGCCAAAACTTGATGCCCTTCACCGGTGACGTATGAGTGAAAGATTCTTGAGTGGGACGTTAAACAACAATAATCAAACAAACAAACAATCAAAGTTTATTGTAAATATTTATCAATAAGTATTTCCTTTAAAAACTAAAATCACATCGCCAGCTACATTTTCAAGTTGAGTAAGAACCTTGATTAGGTTTAGGGGAACGCAGATTGTGAATTTCGTAATCCTGGTACCCTTCTGGGCCGTTTTGGCGGGGCCGAAACTGCCAAAAATAGCCTAAAATCTTCTTCTCCCCTGCGCATTTAGTTAATTATTATTGTTAATTGTAAATTTAAGCTGCAGCATCATAAAACGTTAGATGAGTTTGAATACATTCACAAAAGTTTATTATAAAAGTATTTCTTCACTTAATTGCATGTAAAACACATAACACTGAATGCATTCAAGTATTTAATGACGCAAAAATTTATCGTTTGATTTCTAAGAAATAACAAATTTGAACCCCACATCTTTGGAGATTACTCAGAAGCAATCAGATTGTCAATCCATTCATTGTTACTGGAGAGGATTTTCAGAGATGAATACCATCTGCGACATATTTTTCGTGGATCCACCCTATAAACCTATAGGACTGTAATTTCCTGCTTCCTGTAAAGTTTCGTTATACTAGTAATCCCTTCATTGGTTTCGAAGAAGTCGGAAATGCGAAAAGTTAACGGACAGACGCTAGGCAACAGTTGACTTCAGTTCAAGTGAGCTAAAATATTGGGGAAAAAATCTAAATTAGGGTTAGAAAGAAACGAAACGAATATTTCATCAGTGATCAACAACATAAATCTATGTTCTGCTGCAAGACGAAGTAAGAAGGTGAATACCAAACTTTATATAAACTTTATATTTTTATTTAAACTATGGAATTATCGGAGACAGTTTTTAATGGTGGAGGAGAGAATCACGGTTACAATTTACCGTCGAAGAGACCATCGACCTTCCGCAAGTGCAAGTAAACTGGCTAAATTTCTCACAAAATCAGTTTAGGTTCCATCTGGGCTCGAACTTACGCTGACCAGATGTGAGAGACTTCATGGTTTATAGCGCAATGCTCCAACAACTCGGCCCCGTACAGTCACAGATAGAAAAGTACTAATTGATAGGTGGTAAAAGGAACAGTATGCAAATTGGACAGACTCGGACCTACAGAGGATCCAGAGATGGGATCAGGTGACATGGAAAAGTAAGCTTCTCCATGTCAACCGGACAAGCTCGCCACGAGTCCGCAGTCACATTCAGATGAAGCGTGATCCTTGTCTTGGAACATACACGATAAAAGGAATTCAAAGTTGTTATATTCGCCATTCAAATGGTAACTAATAAATTACCCGGGCTACAGAATATGTCGCTCTGTTCCTACCCACGATATCGATGTTCAAACCTCTGTTTTATAAGCGTTCTAAATGAATTTGAATTTCGAATAGTGTTTAACGCCATTCAACACTTTTTTCTAGTTATATGGTGGCGGCAGTTTTAAATGGTGAAGGCGAAAACTCCGTTGCAATGTTCCCATGTAAAATGGCAAACTTTCTCACAATAATCGGAATATATTAAATTCCAGTGGGACTCAAACCTGTGCAGACCAGAATTAAGTGACTTCATGTTTCAAAACGCGATGATCTTACCACACAATTCTGCATCAAAAGGTATCTAAGTACATTTAGGTATACTGCACCCTGTTACAAAATAAAACACTCGCCACGTAACAGTTGTTTTCGTTTATTATTTGAAAATCAATGGTTTGAATGTTGAAGTATGCTAGTTTGCATAGGTTGCCTGATATTATACAAATAATTTTGCTTTGCGATTGTATCACTTCCTCATCTGTTGCCTTGAAAGGGAAAGTTAAAGTCACATTCCGGGGACGTTATTGTAATTTTCTGGACGTTTTTGTAATTTTTGACATTTTCATTAGAAAACCAATCCTAACTGACGAAATGATAAAAAGATCGATGTAGTAATGGAATTATTAGGGGGGGATACAGTAGGAATTCTTAAATTTACCCTGGTGAATGAGTGATATACAGGGTGTGCTCGATTCTCTGCGAGTGTACTGTTCCGGCACAGTCTCAGAACATGTTACAATCGAATGTACCGGGGCAAGAAGAGTTATTTCAAAGATGTCGATAAAATGTACATAATTTACGTAAGTTTATGGCTAAATTGCTTGCCCAGGAAAGTCTTCCAGAGCATTTGATTGGTGTTCCATTTGTCTGGATTGTACTGGACAGTGGAACGGACACGCTCAGTAGAGCGTCACCACGTGACCGGCAACACCTTACCGTTAATAAATAGATCAATGTGTTAGGTGTTTCCCACGATAAACTAACTAATTAGTTGGAATAGAACAGTAAAAATACGACGAAAGTTCATACAAATACACATTAACACAGTAAGAAAGTTTATTTATGAACATTACTCCCCGGAATGTGGATTTCATAGCACAAAATAAACTTTTTTTTTTGTTTATTGTTGTTTAACGTCCCACTCAAGAATCTTTCACTCATATGGAGACGTCACCAAATGCCGGTGAAGGGCTTAAAATTTTGGCCTACGCTCAGCACTTACGGCCATTGAGCAGTGAGGGGTCTTTAACGTCCCGACACCTACTGCGACACAGGACCTCGATTTTTACTTCCTCATCCGAAGGGCAGGAAACCAACCTACCGCCGACTGGACTCGAACTGGAGTCGAGCGCGCAACCGACTGAGCCAGGCCGACTCGAGCGTAAACTTAGTCATCAATACAGTAAACCTTCATGAAGACATACCTTCTTAACCTTCCAACTTTTTAAGGCTTCAAATCTGAGAAAAAAAATATTCTACGTGTATCAACGTTTGGATCCCCTATGCTTCTTAGTCCCTTTCCATTTGCACAACGTGCCATGGGTATAGTTCCTGCGAAATTTGGTGCAATTCCACCGGTCATTTCGATCCGAAAATCCATAGGGAACGAACTGACTTGCGTATGAATCGTCCAGCAATTCTTTTAATTATATCGGCCAATGTATCAGCAATGATTAAATTATATAAAGATATACATTGCCAATAAGGAATACTTCCGTTTGTTGCTTTATCTACGAATAATAGGCGTTTGAAGATTTAACAACTTTCAGAAGGCTGTCGTTTGTTGTCATAAGTATCGCATTGGATTTGAAAGAGAAGACCGGTCACCCTGTACAAAATTCACCAATCACAAACAGACGTAACAGAAAAGAGGACGAATGAATAAGGTAAATGCACATGTGGAATAAGAATCAGAGCATTGGAATGTTTAGAGGAATGAAAAAGATCTGAAAACGTACAAAAAATGTCCGCCAGAATTCAAGAGGATTCCTTGGAACATTTTCGACGGGGGTAACATGCTAACAGGGACGCCGACTCCTTCTGGACACCTGGTCCCATCACGTTTGGGATTCGCAATTGTTGTTGACTATCATATCTAATTTGTCGTATTCTATTCCAATATCCCTTGGTACTATGTCATTATACGTGTATCTCCCCTCAAGAGATCTCAATCAAGTAAAGGGTATAATCGATTTCCATAGTTTATTCGTTGTTTTCAACATGAACTAGGTTAAAGTATATGCACATAAATACAATTCACATTTCCAACAATGAATTGAAGTTTTTTTATTGATAAAATACCTCCAAAAATGTACTTCCATGCTTCAGGTATATATTTTGTGAAAATAAAGTCAGGTCCAATGTGGTATTCATATACAAATAAGTAAGGTTGAATTAATCCATTGCAATTAAAAAAAAAGTGCAAAACCTGGGTTTTTAAAGCGGTTTGAACAACATATATAGGGATTTAAAAATACACTGATGTTGATATAAACAACAACTGCGCCTTTTTATGGTATATCAATATAAAAAAAACTCAGACACGTAAGTATAAATCTTCAGGACACTCAGGATAAAAACTGGAAAAACACAGACCCCTGAAAATCAGGTGCCATGCAGGAGTGAGCATCCCCTGTTGACCAGACCCGACGTGAGTCCACAGTCAAATCCAAATGAAATAAGAGAGGAACGAATCCTCGTCACAGCTGGTACAGACAGACGTCTCAACAACCGCTATCGAAAAGGCAATCCAACATCTCATCCAGTGAAACAGAAAGTAATCACAAACAAGACTATTATGCCGACCGTAACATTTGCGATATCATACGCGGTTTTCGATATCTCTGTGTCAATAATTTGTCAATGAGTAGTTTACCTTATGAAATGTTCATATGTTGAACACGCCTGGCATATCGGATCATTTGTGAAACATAAAGTCTATATGCAGGTGATTGTGGGATATTACTACTTAAATATGGATATATTTACGATGGGAAAGCCGTCGCGTTTGTCGTATAGCCTACTTGTTAATTTCTGGTCTGTCTCTACAGTAAGTAAAGTGTTTATGTATGAAGCGTGTATGCTTGATTCTGTTGTATCTTTAAATTCTAGTTCGTTGGGATATATCGCATAGACATATGTATAAAAAAAAATTCTTTATTAATTGACAAAACGTCATCGATATCTCTCAAACTTTTTCTTCTTTTGATTCTGCTTCGTATGAATAAAGGAAGAGATAAGCCAATAAAGAGGCACAATTGTTCCCTATAGAAAAAAATTCTGAAAGACCACGTCTCCGAATATTATAAATAAATTATCTATCAGAAATTCCAGCATCTTTTTTATATCAACATCAGTGTATTTATTGTGTAGAATCAGAGTGGTGTTAGGCATTTTTTTTAAATATTGAATATCTAACGCCACACTCAACAATTCTTCATTTATATAACGGCGTACAGTTTTAATGGTTGAGGAGAGCACCTGAGAAGAAACCACCGGCCTTCCGCAAGAAAACTGGAAAACTTTCTCACAAAAATGAGCTTAGGTTCAAGCGGGACTCGAACCTGCGCTTACCAGAAGTGTGAAAGTTCATAGTTCAAAGCGCGATGATCTAACCACTCGACCACGGAGGTCCGACGTTGGACAAAATAAGTATCATGATAACTACTGACTAGATATTTAAATCTTCGGGTACCACCTTTGGTGAAAAAAAAAAAACAGTTGTCGAAAATCTCAATGACTTTGAAGGATTTCCGCCTTTGAAAGTGGGCTGGGTGTGTATGTCGTATTACCAGAATTCGTATTAAACACTATTTCTTCCAATAAACAATTATAGTGATGTGTCTTACAAATAAACACAAAGCAGTAAAAAGGAAAACAAAAATAAAAAAAACCACAGCTATTGCCCCTTTCAGTATTGTCGTATCATTATCTGTGTAAATGTCACAGTAGCTGTAATTATAGATGAACGAGGTCTAATGTCATTTACAATAATTTATTTCTTTGTATAACTGCTGGTGTCTGTGTGCTCACAGGGCTTCGCCCATCCCAACTACACCCCAACTTAGGGGACCTCAATCGGCCGCACGTAAACACTGCCTCATCTGTAATCAGTCCCTAGTTACGCCCCTGCAACGGTTGGTGTTTATGTAATTAATCCATCTTGATCTAAACAGTACAAGTATGGCGAACCCAACAGAACATATGTAGTTTAACACCCTAGACTAGACTGTTATACACAAATAAACATAGTCAAATCAATAAAGAGCACAATATTTCTTTTTCATTTTATAGTGGTTACTCGTAGATGGATTTGGCTATACATTTAGATTTATTGTTTGACTTTGTATGATACAACTTTCTCTTTAGAAAATATATATCTTGTATACATTGGAGCTCAACTGATGAATTCAGACACCTGGTCTTATCCCGTTTGGGATTCGTAATTGTTCTTCATGTTGAGACCATTTGCACATCTAATTCGTCGTGTTATATAATGGACTTGAGTTTTGATTATTGATTGGTACTTCTTCAATTTTACTTCTAATTGACAGAAACGTCTTGAGCATTATAACTTTGGTATTATGTTTATAATATTTATAATTTCTTTCCATTTAAAGAATTTGAATGATAACATCATACTTTTTACAGGTTCTATTGAATTATATTTCTTACTGCACTTCAAACAATTGAATATCATTATTTTTTCTTGTAATTTTAATGCATTCAGGAACAAACAAAGAAAACCCAAGAAGACGGTTTTTAGATTCGGAAATGCCACTAACTTCATTTCTAATTAAAAAGACATTGCTACTTTCCTCAGTTATTGCTCTTTCTCTAATGTTGGTGAAAATAATTGGTTTTATTTCAATACACGAAAATGTATTTGTTTCTAACTTAATCGTACGATTTGGATCGGTTAAAGCACCACTGAATAAACAGTCAACAGATGAAACAGTTCCCATGACAACACGCGAAGTAACAAGAACGGAAACTACACCTAGAAATGAGATAGAAAAATGTCCACTTGTATCCCCATATCTTGGTAAGAAAAATAATTTTCATATTTTGTTTTCTCTCACCGGAATTCAGTAACTGGTATTTTTGGTATAGGGCTTCAGGTAAAAAGCAAAACCTGTTATGAATTAAATAAGATGCATTGAATTTGTAAACATGTGCCAATTTACCTTGGTAGACCTATACTAGCTGATTATTTTATACTATAGTGATTTTGCAAAATTTGTATCGTCGTCGTCTAAAATCCTTTAAAAACTAACGCAATCATCTCTTTACAGAACTTGGCCTTGATTCATATCACTGGAACTATACATCTATGTAAAAATCGATCTCAATATAAAATCTCAAATACCAAAGAATTAACCTTCAAGACGTCCAGGATTTATAGACAAATCTGGTAAAACTGGACAAACACTGACCTCTGGAAATCAAGTGGTGTGATCAGGTGCCATGGAGACGTAAGAATTCCCTGTTGACTGGTCACAACCGCCGCTAGTCCACAATAATCAAAAAAAAAAAAGTTAAAAACTAAATAAATCCTCGCGACGATTGGCACACACGTCTCAACAAACTCTATCGAACAGGCAACATTTCATTTAGTGAAACAAAGTACGCAAACAAGACTATAATAAAGTTTGCGGAACGTTGATATCAAACTGACGAAAACTTATTGACAAATACAATCGTCCCGAGCATTTATTTTGGCCTTTATGAAAACCTGAAATTTGAGTATTATGTTTATAGCTTATAACCTCTTTGTTCTAAGAAGAGGTTGTTATGCCACTAGCCTTGACCTGTGTGTTATGGATTAAGACAAATGCAATGGTTTTTTTCACATGGCCTTAGTTCAAGACCCATGCCTTTCAGGTAAAATGGCTGACACTGTATAACTGACAAAACAACATTCAAATAAACAAAATTTAATATTAAAATGATGAAACCTTTAGTGTGACCAACAAATATGGCATCCAGGTTCTGTCTAAACCATAACGACAATGACCTTTGTTAAAAAAGGGATGTACGGTTGAATAATTTGCATTGCTTTTGATTTAATGCATTATTGAAGCTACAATATTATTTTGCCAAATCCTTCCTGTCAACCCTTAAATGACTTCATTTGGACTCGTTGTGTTGGGAAACAATGTATATTTATCTGTGAATTATATAGAGGATATATGCCGATATTTTTATGAATACCATTTTATTTTATCGCGTAAGACAGAAGATATTTAACAGGAATGTATTTTACCTCACAAGATGGAATTACAATTGTATTCAGCAAACAACTGGAAATATTTTATTTCTTACATAGCTACTTCTTAAGAAAATGTGGTAAAAAATGTTGATTGGCGGAGTGAAAATAACAGTTTACAATGAATTTGCACTATGAAAAAGTAACAAATTTATTTTATTGATAAATCCTTATTTATTTTCTTGATAAATCCTTATACTTCACTACAAAAATGCAATAAAATCTTTTTCTTCATCTTTTCAGCTGGGCAGCTCGTAGTAAACGTAACACATTCCCCATCATTTACGGATCTAGAGAACATGTTTCCATGGATTAGTCTTGGCGGTAAATACGAACCCACTGAATGTGTTTCAGATAAAAGTCTCGCCATTATCATACCACATCGAAACAGAGATTCACATCTAAGAACTTTATTGTATCATCTTCTTCCATTCCTGAAAAAGCAGCGGTTTAATTTCGGAGTTTATGTTGTAAATCAGGTATTGATTTTTTGACAAACATGATTAATTCTGTGTTTTTTTTCTATCGTCAACATTCCACTTTGAAGTAATATAATTTTCCCCCTGAATATGATGTTTAGATATATATTCAACATATAGACATTCCATATATAGAGGCAAACTTAATAGAAAAGTTGTCGGAAGGGCAACATGAATCGCGTTTAATGTCAATATTACACAAATGTTATGGTCGGTATAATGAACTTACAAGCAATTACTATATTTCACTAAATTGATGAATTTGCTATGTAATGGTAGCTGAAGTTTTGTTCAAAAACAATTTCTGTTTATTTTAAAATTACCATTCATAGCATTGTTTTGAATATGATAACAAAATACATGTACTAAGTTTAGTATATCTACCGTTTCACCGAACTTAACCTTTTCACCGAACTTGATCTTTTTACGTAATCAAGAGGTTTGCATCGAACTTTTACAACGGGTGTGGCATACTTACAGTGGACACTGACTCCCGGATACATGGTCCCATTCCGTTTGGATTTCACAATTGTTCGTCATGTTGAGGGCTTTCTTATATCTTATTTGTCGTGTTATAATGGACTCGCAGTTTCGGTTATCCAGTGATACGTTTTAGACATTTTAGACGTTTTATATACAGAGGTAAACTACTAACTGATGAGTTATTCTGACAAGGATATCGAACATCGCGCTTGATGTCAACGTTCCGCAAACCTTACAAACCTTATAATGAACTAGTTTGCAATTACATTGTTTCACTTAGTAAAATGTTGAATTGCTTGTTCGATAGTGGTTGTTGTATCGTCTTTACTTACCGATTATGATGAAGATTCATTCATCAATTATTTCATTTGAATTTATCTGTGGAATTACGTCTTATGTGACCGGTCAACATGTGATGTTTACTGTTTCATTGCACCTCGTCAAACCTTTTAGATGTCCAGTTTTCACTAGATTTGTATATTTTTCCTCATGATCCTTTTCCATCAACACTGTGTACGAATTAAAAATAGATGTACAGTTTCAATGTAAAAAGCTCAGATACAAAAGTATAAAATTTTAGGATGTCCAGAATATAGATACAGATCTGGTAAAAAAATGGACAAACACGGACCTCTGGAAATCAAGAGTTTGGATCAGGTGCCATGGAGGAGTATTGAAGCATCCCCTGTCGACCGTGGGTGAGTCCACAGTCATGTTCAAATGCAATACGTGAGGAACGAATCCTCGTCACAATTGGCCAGACGTCTCAGCAACTGCCATCGAACAGGCAACACAACATTTCACTTAGTGAAACAGAGTAATCGCAAACAAGACTATTATACCGACCGTAAAATTTGCGGAACGTTGACATTAAACGAAGTTTTCGGTATCCCTGTGTCAATAATTTGTCAGTGAGTAGTTTACATACGTTGTACACGCCCTGGCATATCGGATAATTTGTGAAATATAAACTCCATATACGGGTGATTGTGGGATATTACTACTTAAATGTGAAAAATTTACGATGGGAAAGCCGAAATCGTCGCGTTTGTCGTATAGCCTAGTTGTTAATTTCCCGTCTGTGTCTAAAGTAAGTAAAATGTCTAAGTATGAAGCGTGTGTACCTAATTCTGTTGTATCTTAAATTTCTAGTTTGGTGGGATATATCGCATTGATGCTTACTCCTCCATGGCATCTGATCCCACCTCTTGGTTTCCAGAGGTCCGTGTTTGTCCATTTTTACCGGATTTGTATCTATATCCATGACATTCTATTGATTTATACTTTGGTATCTGAGATGTTTTACATTTTTACCACCGAGTATGTATCACTGCTGGTGGACATGTTGTCCCCGAGGATACTTGTCACTCGGTACATATACATTTAATGCATAAACAAATACCAAAAAATTGCATACTGGATGGCACGGCGCCCAGTATAAAAAGGTGTCCTGCTGTGAAGTCTATCGGGAGCACAGGGAGTTCATATAACCGACCCTACATACATGATGTCACTTTTTCATCTCTTTTACCTTAAGTTAACAAAAAATTGGGTCTTCATCACATTCGCAGCAAACTTAATTCTGTTCCTTTTACAATTCTTAATGAACTTTTTCAGGAAACAAGAATGAACCCCTACACGGATTCTTCAACCCCAGAATACATACTGAACTCCGTTATAATGGACAGCGCTTATAACAGGCTATTTAAGCCTGCACGAGTTACAAACGATGACTGTTCTGAACAGAAACGTCTTTCCCATGACCAATATATACTGGTACCAGCAGACAAACTCTCAAATAATATAGTTTTTATTTGTAAGGCACATGACTATAATTGTTTATTAGAAGAACTTGGTTTTAATACGAATTCTGGTAATCCTACATACACACGTAGCTCACTTTCAAAGGACGAGATCCTTCAAAATCACGTGTCCGTATTACGCTCATTTGATATACCTACAACGGATACCGATTTTGAGCTACCATATTTATATTGGATACCTAAACTTCATAAAACCCCATATAAACAAAGATACATAGCAGAATCCAGCAAATGTTCTACCAAACCTTTATCTTTACTCCTTACCAAGATATTGACAGCCGTTAAGGAGAAACTTAAAAAATACTGTACAGTTGCTTATTCCAGAAGCGGTGTAAATCAGATGTGGATACTAAAAAATTCTAAACAACTTTTAGAAAATTTGAAAGCACACAATTTTTCTCGAATTCACAGTCTCAAAACATATGACTTGTGTGCTCTTTACACAACTATTCCACATAAAAAATTAAAAGAAAGACTTTTTAGCATCATAGACAACTGTTTTTTTTTTCACTAAAGGTGGTACCCGAAAATTTAAATATCTAGTGATTGGCTATCAGGATACTTATTTTGTCCAACACCACTCTAATTCTACACATAAATACACTGAAATTAATATAAAAACATGCTGGAATTTCTAATAGACAATATATTTGTAATGTTCGGAGAGGTGGTCTTTCAACAAACTGTCGGCATTCCTATGGGAACCAATTGTGCCCCTTTACTGGCCGACCTTTATTCATACGAAGCAGACTTCATTCAGAAACTCCTGAATCAAAAGAAGAAAAAGTTAGCGGTGCCCATCAATTTGACATTCAGATATATTGACGACGTTTTGTCAGTTAATAATGACAATTTTCATACATATGTCAATGTGATATATCCCAGCGAACTAGAAATTAAAGATACAACAGAATCAAGCAAACACGCTTCATACTTAGACATTTTACTTAATACAGACACAGATGGGAAATTGGCAACTAAGCTATACGACAAAGACGACGATTTCGGCTTTCCCATCGTAAATTTTCCACATTTAAGTAGAAATATCCCTCAGTCACCCGCATATGGAGTTTATATTTCACAAATGAACCGATATGCCAGGGCGTGTACAACATATGAAGATTTCATATACACAGGTAAACTACTCACTGACAAATTATTGACACAAGGATGTCGAAAGCCGTGTTTAATGTCAACGTTCCGCAAATTTCACGGTCGGTATAATAGTCTTGTTTGCGGTTACTCTGTTTCACTAAGTGAAATGTTGTGTTGCCTTTTCGTTGGCGGTTGTTGAGGCGTCTGTACCAATTGTGACGAGGATACACTCCTCACGTGTTTCATTGGACTTGACTTTGGACTCACGGCGGGTGTGACCGGTCGATGCTTATTCCTGAATGGCACCTGCTCCCACCTCTTAGTTTCCAGAGGTCCGTGTTTGTCCATTTTTACCGGATTTGTATCTATTTCCTGGACATTCTATTGAATTATACTTTGGTATCTGAGATTTTTTATGTATTGACATATGTATGAAAAATGTCATTAATAATTGACAAAACATAGTCATTATATGTAAATGCCATATTAAAGGACACCGCTATCTTTTTCTTCTTTTGATTCAGCAGTTAAGTATCATAAGTAGTATCATAAAAGGCCAAATGATTTACATATATTGATTTCAAAATCCGTCTATGAGTGTTAAACACTGAAAAAGATGACTGAGCTTTTAAAACAACATCAATGGTGAAGACGCAAGGATGGGAGATATGAAATGAAAATGAAATAAATATTAAAACTATTTAGAGTCATGCCAAGTTAAACCGTGTCAAGCAAAAATCTCTTAGGTAAAAAATGATGATTGTCTTGTCGGTTGAAAGACAAGATCAGTACCTTATCGTGAAATATTTAATTCCGGAACACGATATGTGTGTTCCGTTATACATTCCCTAATTTACACAATCAAAGGGATGTAAGTGGTATGTCTTTATTGGAAGACACTGGGTCTCCTATAAGTCTTATTTCCTTCTAACTCATCAAACAAAGTAATTGAGTCTGTCATTTCAAACAATTTCTCAAAATATTTCACGTGATCGTGATGAAAAGTATGATGGGGGTTTTACGTTTGCCTAGACCCAGTCGAAAATTACCGACTAAAGTTTGTCGTGAATCCGTAATCGGAAACGTTTATGGAGCGGACGGTAATTGTATTACTGAGTATACCTTTTCCTCGTTTTACGACCTTTTATGAAACGATGTCATAGTTCGACGTCATTTTTATTTTGTAATTATGTCATTTGCTTTCTTTACAGAGAGATAATGGTACATTCAACAAGGGCATACTTATGAATGCAGCATTTTCTATAAGTAGGGAGAAAGGCAACTACACATGTTTTATTTTCCATGACGTTGATCTTATTCCGGAGGATGATAGAAATATTTACGGATGTTTTGAAAATCCACGCCATCTGTCGGTTCTGATTGATAAATTTCATTACAGGTAAACTTTCATATAATAATTTGGGTTGCTAATTAATCAGATCATATTTTAAAATTCTAAAAACTCTGTAACGCATTTTGCATTTTCGTGACTATCCCAAGAGTCAGTTACATTGAGAATTACTACCGGGTTTAAAGTCACGTGTTTCCGGATTTGGAAATTGATGCATATCTTATATAATTGGTATCTGCATGTATTATTGTTTCTTTTACCATGCAAGATTCAAAAATCAATATTTTTAGTTAACCATTGTCATCAAAGGTGTTTTATTATCGCTACCGTTCATATTTAATCGATTGTTTGCATTCTACTCCGTCTTTGGGTCTTGCTACTAGTTTCAGAGATCAAAACACTGGGACAAAATCGTCGTATAAACGTTTAAAATCACATTATTATTAAGATTTAAAGAAAGTTTAACAATGAATGTTAATTGCGATTAGATCTACATGGACTTAAATTTAAAATTATATTCAAGATAAAGGAATATTTTAAAAAAAATGTATTTTCAAATACGTGACTCGAATGTTCGAGTTAAGTACTTGATACAGATTAATGCTTCTTAGTTATTGACTGTCAAATCCTATGATATTAAATGCGTTGACTACCATATTATTGACCACGTCTCCACTGTTAAATCTTACGATATTTAAACGCGTTGACTACCATATTGACCACGTCTCGACTGTTAAATCCTATGTTATTAAAACGAGTTGACTACCAAATTATTGACCACGTTTCGACTGTCAAACTCTGATATCTAAACGCGTTGACTACCAAATTATTGACCACGTTTCGACTGTTAAATCCTATGATATTAAAATGTGTTGACCACCATATTTGACCATCATGTTTTTAAAACGCTATGAATGTCATATTACAGTTATTGACCACAATTTTACAGTCGTATCCTGTTATCAAAACGCATTGACGGTCATATCATAGTTATTGACCACGTTTCGACTGTCAAACCATGTTATTTAAACGCTTTAACTGTCATTATCAGTCATTGACTACGTTTTGACTGTCATATCCTGTTATTAAACACTTTTACTGCCATATTATAGTAAATGACCACATTTCGATTGTCTTCCGTACTTATTGACGACACTTTGACTGCCATATAATAATTATTGACCACTCTTTGACTGTCATATCGTAGTTGCTGACCACACTTTGACTGTCATATCGTAGACATTGACCACACTTTGACTGCCATATCGTAGTTATTGACCACACTTTGACTGCCATATCGTAGTTATTAACCACATTGACTGTCATATCATAGTTACTGACAACACTTTGACTGTCATATCGTAGCTGTTGACCACACTTTAACTGACATATCGTACTTATTGACCACACGTTAACTATTATCTCCTAGTAATTTCTTACATACTAGTATTGTCATCCACTAAATACTGGTTTTGACCATGGCTTTAGAGTCATTTCCTAAATATTGACCACGCTTTGACTATTTTTCCTCGGTAGTTCAGTAATATTCTAGTTATTTATCACACTTTGACGATTATTTCCAAAATTCAAAAGGTATGAAGAAAGTTAATTTGTTTGAACAGCTTTTTTTTCAAAATGTTTAGAACACTCGTTTTATCTGAAATAAAACAAAATATGTAGAGAGAAAACGGAGGATATGAGAACCTTTAGAAATGTGTGGTCCAAGATCAGGTTCAATAAAGGAAGTAGCATCGCTTGTCATATGGTTACACCCATATAGTGTTTATCCGATGATCCGATATGCCAGGGCTTTATCAACATGTGATCATTTCACATACAAAAGCAATATTCTAACTGATAAGTTGCTGTCACAGGAAAATGAAGAATTGCGTGTATTTACATATGTTACCGTTAATATACTTACCTTGTTTGCTATGACTATGCTTCACCAGATGAAATATTGAATTATATGTTGTATAGTGGTTGAATCGTTGGTACCGATTGTGACGAGGATCTGTTAATTACTTTTTATGCACTTACTACGACGGGAATGCCTACTCTTCCAAGGCACCTGATCCCATCTCTATATTTTCCAGTTGTCCGTATTTGTCCACTGTTCACGAGATTTTTATATTGTCTGTTGAACCTCTTGACATTAATATATTTACTTTGGTTTCTATATTTTCTTATACTTCCATAGAGTTCAACCTAATTTATTTGGCGGAGTTACAGCTTTTACAGAAAAGCAATTTGAGCGTGTCAATGGATTTTCTAACTATTTTTTTGGATGGGGTGGCGAAGACGACGATATGTTAAACAGGTATGTATGAAAAGCCATGCTGCTGATATATATTTTAGACGTTGATTCCTTTAGTGTAAAAAAGTAATTCGTGCTTGTATTTTCATATCAAAGATATATATGTATAAAAACAGACTTCATTGTTAAAACATCAGCATCCTCCAATTAAAATGCAGGATGATGAAAAGGAGCTATCACTGATATTCAAGGTCTACAAACCTAAGGTTAAAGGCCACAAATTGTGAACTGTGCTATGGACGGACGCCACTGTCAGTGCGAGTTCCTTTACATGACATACCGGACGTGGTATCTGACCCGAGACTCATCCAAAAGACCCTTGCCTTTCACTTTTATGCAAAGCGCTTGTCCGACAAGATGTGAAACTCTACATTTAAGTTCCATCCTTAGACTTCTAAAATACAAATTAGAATAACATAGTAATTAACTTAAGGTGACTGCTTCATTGTTCAAGGGCAGTGATCGTCAGTATGAAAACATTCTTTAGTATGTAAATGACATTTGTCAAGAACGTGGCCGTATTCAGTTGTCCAAGACCCATACAGGTGCCCGTTCATGAAATATTATAAATTCTGTCCGTAGTTTTATTATCAATTATTCCCTGAAATGAACATTTGATACCTGATTCACATTGTTTAAGACTTGTTCTTCATTAAAGATACATTACTGTAAAAAGTTAAGCTTGAACAATGCGTCCTAGTTGTTTTGCGCATTATTTGATACTCCAATGGAAAAATGTGGTGCAATATATATACAAAATAAGTTTCTCTAAATATAACCAAATATTTATTAACTTTGTCGTTCACTTGCTCATGTTTCCTTAGTATGGTACAAAAGTCAAGGTCTAGATATATCAACATTTTCTGTATTTTCAATTTGACCATGAATACTTGTTAAGGACATTGAAAACGGTCATTTGGAAATTACTGTTGCTTCAGAATTTATCTATCTGTTTTAAACTGTACGTTCATACCAGTGAAAACTTAAGTATAGGACATTTTAGGTCAATATGGCGGTAATTAGACTTCAACCAGATGCATCGTGTAGTTAAGTTCAAATTACAGGTACAATAACCTCGTTTTCAATTACTATGTTTCATTAATTGAATTGTTGCGTTACCTGTTGAGTTACCTGTTCGACAGCAGTTGCTGAGTCGCCTGTATCAATTGTCAAGAGGATTTATTCCTAATTAATTTCATTTAAATTTGACTATGGACCCGCGGCCGCTGTGATCGGTCAACAGGAAATGCTTACACCCCTATGTCACCTGATTCCACCTCAGGATTTCCAGAGGTCCGTGTTTGTCCAATGTTCGCCAGAGTTGTATATTGTCTTCTGGACATCCTGAAGTTTAATACTTTGGTACCTGTGATTTTTATATACCGATACCAAATCCTTGAGTTTTTAAGCCGTACTATATTATAGATACCGTAAAGGGGCATTTGCTTTGTTTATTAAATAAATAAATAAAATAAAAAATGAAAATCAATTTTTCTACTTTTACTACTTGAAATTGAAGTACAATAACAAATAAGAACAATACACAGGTATAAAAAATCTTAGATTCCTTTATTTTCTCCCTGAAGTCCGAAAATAAATATTATCTTTTCTAATCATAAATAACAAAAACACAAATATAGGATGTGTAGCTCGTTATATTTTCGCAAATACATATGCCAAAATATTGATATACATCTACTGTTATTTAACAATCGTATTGAACACATCAAAACAATACACACAACTTCTATGCCATAACATAATTTTACCCATAATCTCCTTCATCGACAATGTTAGCCGCCCAGGAAAAACCAATTAAATTTTTAATCATAGGAAACCTGTGTCCGATGGCAGTGCAAACCATTATCTCAGGACTATAGATGATCGAACCTCATCTAGACCTGGGGATTTACATGAAATATATTTAACATTATATATATACATATACAAGTAGTATATGATGTACACTTCAGCCCCCTTTTTTTTCCGAGAACTGGACGACGCGTACATTTCCCGGAATTCCGCTGTCACGTGATCATACACATAGGTAAATGGCGTTATATATAGACGATGATATATAACGTGTTTATTGGATTATACGCGACACGGACGATTTCAATTTTATCTGTTCCTAGAGATGACACGCTCCCGTGATCACCCAGGTAGATACCGTTGTTTTTCGACCGTACAGGTGTCCAATGGTATAGTGTGAAAAAAATGAAACGTCATTAAGAAATTTAACGACTATTTAAAAGAACATGTCTAATGAGAAGTTATCGATTTCTACCAAGATGCCGTGGGATCCTGAGGTGGACTGGAAGCTCAAAATCTTTTGGATTAAGTACAACTGGTATAACGGGAGCGACGAACCGTGGGACCCGACCGTAGACTGGCAGAAAAAGTATATTGTATATACATATTCTGAATTAGCGTGGAAATGCTGGTTTGAGTACAACCGCGAATCCGAGAGAGATGAGCCGTGGGATCCCGAGGTGAACTGGCATAACAAAAGTGGATGGTTCGCTTTCAACCGCAATTCCGTGAGAAACGAACCCTGGGATCCAAACGTCAAATGGTTTCGTAAACTCGAATGGTACACCTTCAATCTCGTCACCGACAACCACGAACCGTGGGATCCTGAGATGATGTGGTTTCAAAAAATATGGTGGTTCAAGTACAACCGGGAATTCAAGAGAGACGAGTCGTGGGATCCTGCGGTGGACTGGTTTGGTAAAAAATATTGGGCTTCGTACAATCGCCGTACCAGGAGAGACGAACCGTGGGATCCCGCGGTGGACTGGTGTAATAGGGTGTAAACTAATTTACAAAAAATATAAAAAAACTGCATGGTTATAAAAAATACTAAAAATTTATATTTTACACAAAATATAAATTATTCTATAAACTTGTAATCCATCGGCCGTTCCGTCCGCAAGATCAGCTTGGAGTATTCGCGCTGCAACAGCTCGCGCATGAGACGTTCCCTCTCCTCTTTTGGAACGGCGTTGTTTTCCTTCATACATTCGTTGAAGCTGAACTCGTCTTTAATGAAGAAGAGGGCGACCCACTTGATTTGCGATCTAAAATCCTTAGACGCGCTGTTGTAGCGTTGCGTCAAGATCCACACGGACTGGTCGGCGTGTCTTCCCGAAAATGCCAACATGGACAGAGCGTCCGCCTTCTTCTTGATCTGTGTCGTAGCCGAACAGTCGTCGATGATGTACAACGTGGACGTTCCCTCGTAAATGTTGTAAAAGTGACGCAACACCTTTTGTAATTGCTCTTTCCCCGTTTCTTGGCAGATGGGGTTGACGATGACGACTCGTTTGTCCTTGGGATTTCTTAAATCTTCGCCTATCCACTTTCTCGATTTATAGGCCTTGTTGTGCTTGATCGTAGGGCACAGGATCACGATGTGCTTGAAGACGTCTTTGTATTCGGTTTCCAGGAGATCGAGGGCGAATTCCGTCTTCCCGGATCCGGAGGCGCCCACGATCATGGCGGCGTGAGGTTTTTGCGTGAACATTTTTTCCTATAGGATTTTAATTTTTCTTAAGAGATGACGCTCGCGAAACGACCGTCCGACATGTTGATCTGTCCGTCCTTGACGACGAAGATGTAAACGTCCACGGGATCGGTATCGGTTTCTGGCGTTTTCTCGATGCGGACGGAAACGCCTTCGCTAATGTTTTGAAGCTTGCGACCCGTGCCGTGGAGATGGTTTTCGGGTGTCGTCCGCAAGTCCAACCAGAGTGCGTAATGATCTTTGAGATATTTTCCCAGAGTCACGTTGCTCAGGTCGAGTTCCTTGACGATCGTTTCCGTGACGGTTTCGCGATTCAGGGAGAAAAACATTTTAATCTCGTCAAAATGGTGATGTGGTCTCATGCCGGCCGAGAACAGTTGGTTCGGTTGTCCCTCGATGGTCGTTTCTACTTTGGTGATTCTCAGATTATAAAATTTTTCCGGATCGTTGACGGAAATGTCTTTGAAGAGAAACAGAATGCCCGAGAGAGACCGCGCGGGGGTGTTGATTTGATAATTGAGGATACCGTCCGATTTACTCATCGTCGTTTTGCGATATCGTAATATTTGGTTGAAGTAATAGGTGTGTTTTCCCGCGTACCTCTGTCTGATGCTGCGACCGAGATGCTCGTCGGTGATTTTCTCGAACTCCAACGCGATGTTGGTCGCCTTATAACTTATCGTTTTATTGGCGTCGTCGGGGTCCGTCAAGACGACGTGTATGGCGTCGTTAAACGTCAGCATGTATTCCAAACGATCTTGTAACCCCGCTTGATAAAAGGGTTCGCTCGTCTCCAAGATTTCGAAGTCCAAGGGAATGCAAAAACGATTCCCGAACGTCGCAACAATTTCGTAGTCTTCGTTGGTGTCGCGGGGTATTTTATAGCTGGTGGGTTTTGCTCTTATTATATTAGATCGTCAGTCTGTATCCCCTGATAGGCCATGTTACCTCGTTCCACTTTCCAAAGATCGTTATAGACGAAGAATTTATCGGCATCGTCGATGGTCTGAACGGTGTTTCCAGAGATCTTCACCTCGATTTTTTTGACGATGTTGCGCCCCAGATTATTATAAACGCCCGTTTTGGTAAGATTGCCACCCTCCACGGCGACTTCCATGTCGAAGCATAGTCTCGTGCTTCTGGGGACGATGACGTCGTTCTCGCTCAAATTGGGAAAAAACGAACCGTCAACGTTTGGTTTTCTTCGATGCTCGAAGGATTGTGGGACACGGTCACCGTTTGGCGTATACCCTTCACGCCGAAGGCAGTGCGCAATTTCCTATCGGGATCGAGAATGTGTCCGTAATTCATCATCTTTTTTTTATTACGTAATAAAAAATTTAAAGCGTTTTAAAAAATGGATGATCAACATACATTCGATAAACCGACGTACGATGATGATACGACGTACGATGATGATACAAGACCCAATGAAGACATTGAAATGCAAGAATATCCTTTGGATGAGGGTGATGTCTCTCAGAATACTGCGGATACGTCTTTCATCGATAATACGAAAGCTCCTGGCTGGGCCAGTGGAAAAGCTCTGCCTCCCGGACTAGCGGCTAATAATGTAGCGTCTGAAGATAAAACTACAGCAATAGTGAATAAATGGAAAACGGCAAGATCTCCTTATGGTATTAAAGCTTATTACGAATTTAAAGCATCCAAACAAGGTGATTTATGGGTAAAATGGGGGAAGGAATGGGTAAAATTAACGCATAAATATGCGAAAGGTTTTTATGCGACAACGAATTTTAAGGCTAATTTTCAAGATGCGATGGGTATGAGGGAGGAAGTTCCTATACGAAAGGTAAAAGAAGTAAAAAATAAAATTAATGTTGTAGAAGATGTATTAAAAAAGGATGCTGAAACGCAAACAAAAGAATTAGACGATGTAATATCGGACCTATCAGGTAGTTTATACTCCCTCGTCAATGAAGAGACGCAAACGGATGTACTATCCATGAGAGAAGAACTCTTGGATTTAAATAATGAGATACAAACCTTTAGAGGTTCAATAGCCCTTCAAGAATCTGGAAGAGCAGATTTACAACGAACGTTAACCCAATGGATAAGAGACCTCGAAAACAACCCCGACGACAGAGAACGCATCGAGAGAGAGATTACCAAAACCCAAAACGAATTAGACGTCGTGAACTCTAGTATCGATAATTTAACTGATTCTTTAAGGTCTCAACTGACCTCCGTAAGCGGGTCGCTCGAGGAGCTGCTCAACAACGAGCTATCGTTGAGAGAGAGAGAATCGCCACTCTCTTCAAAGAACAGGGCATCACCATCTTCAGCGTCCTGACGGCGATCGGTATGACGATAGCTTTTTTAGTCGAATTGCTCCTTCCGGGGACGAGCCCACCACCACCCACCAAGGAGGGAGGAGCGAAGGAATGGATCAAGAAACAGCTGGATGCGATCGGTAAATTGCTCGCGAGATTAGCCGCCAAGTTCGGCGAAGCGTTGCCGGGTATATTAGGTGCCATCGTGTCCTGGATCTTGTCGACGCTCGGCAAGACGGCGATGTGGTTGGGAGAACATCTGTGGGTGTTGGGCATGGTCGTCGTCGGTTGGTTGTTAACGAAACTCGACGAAGAGAAGAAAAGAAAGTAACGCTAGAGCCAAGACGGCGGCCTTCTGATCCTCGTGATCGTCTGATGGTTTGTCCTGTAGGGGGGGGGGGGGTGGTGGCGACGGTGGAGTGATCTCTACGGGAGGTAGCGACGGTGGTTTATCCCGCGCGAACGTTTTCACGTTGAGGTCGACGTTCGTACCCGTCGTCGAGGTGTCGGGGGCGATCAAGATCTCGTTATTGTAGTCGGCGATGTTTTTACCGATGTTCAGCTCCATGTTGCTGGGCAGCATGTAGAGCCCCGGATGGACGACGTAGTCGAGCTTGGAATTGGCGTACTTCAGACAGTCTTCGTAGCGCGAGATGTCTGCGGGCAGGTCTAGCGGTCGGTTGATGGCGTCCTCGACGTTGACCAGGAACTGTTTCTGGGCGTCCAGCGACGTGGCACCGGCGTCCACGATCGAGGCCCTCGTCTCCCCCTGCGCGCCTAGGATCGCCCAGGCGAAGACGCGAATGGACGCGTCCAGTCTGGCCAGACCCGGAAGCGTGAACCCCTCCGGTCGGTTCGCGATGAAGGTGGACCACTTCGTGTTGTATTTCCCGAAGATGGTCCCCTTGATCTTCCAGTCCGTGTTGACCGGCACTCCGAATTCGCGACAGAGACGTTGGTACGCCGACGCGTCGACGTTGTTCGTGTAGTGCTCGAAGTCGGCGTCGCTGGGCAAGGGGGCTGCGATCTCCTGCAGGATCCTTCTGATCTGATAGTAGATGTGGAAATGGAAGAACGACTTGGACAGATGATCGTTTCCCATGTCCAGCGTCACGCCGCATCCGGTCGTGGCGCACCACACCGCGAAATTCAGCTGGTTCTGCCAGAATCCTTCGATGGGATGCTGGTACCACCGCTTCAGCATGGTGTAGTACTTCGACGTGCCGTCCTCGAAGACGTCCGGGTTGTCGTACTTGACGAAGATGTTCTCGAACGACGCGCGAAACTTTTTGGTCGCGTTGACGTAGACGTCGAACGACGACAGATCTAGATTCTCTCTGTACTTATAGACGTTCATTCTCTTTTTTAGTTAAGATTTATTAATATTAAAAACAACATGTTCTATCTCGTGACGGACATCGGAAAACCCATGAAACTCTCTCGCTACATCGACAACGCGAACGGTGAGTGGTGTGTGGGCGTCAAGTCCATCCGTTTTTACAACGGGTTGTACAACGTTAAGAAAGACGTGGAGATACGCTACGTCAAAGGTAGAGACAGACCTAAAGTCCAAAGCGTGCATGCCGGGTCGTACACCTTCACCGACCTACGACGAATTCTCGCGAAATACTTCGACAAGGTATTCCTGGACAAGACCACCACGAGATTGAGAATCGACGGTTCGAGCAGTACGGCGGTGGAGCTTCCGCCGGAAATCGGCAAGATTCTCGGCATTCGCGCGAATGTGGCTCTCGGCGGGACCATCTCCTCGAGCCAGAGCATCAACCTGCAACCGGTGGAACTCCTCAACGTTCATCTCGACGAGTTGGAGGAGGGCATCAGAGACGGTACGGTGAAGGACATCGTCGTGTCCCTGCCTTGTCCCAACGTGAAATTTTCCGAGTTGTACGAAAAAGACGTCGAACATCCCGTGTTCTTAACGTTGAGACGCGATCGCATCTCGGAATTAACGATACGTCTAAAAGACGAGGAGGGTAACCCCATCGACAATCACGGCCACCCCGTTCACATTCTCTTGGAATTTAAGAAAATCTAAAAATAAAAAGGAATGTCTAGATCGGGATTCTATTACGAAGACTTGGAAAGGGAAGAACTGGTGGAGGATCTGAATGAGAAACTCTTGAAAGACATCAATGATGCCAAAGAGGAGATCACCGCGTTGGCCAAAAACCGTCGCAACACGTTCCAATTCGACCTGACTAAAAACGGAAGAATCAGGCCGCCGCTGGGTACGACGATCTTGTTCGACGGTTACGTCATCCGTCTGGGATTTTTGGGGGAACTGGACGTGACGCTCGTCGTGAACGACGTGGAATACCGGACCTTTCAGACCAAGACCGGCGAGATCATCCCGTTGAATCCTCCGTTGCGGGTGATGGCGAGCGACGTCCTCACCTTCGGTGTGAACAAAGGATCGAAAGCAGGCACCGTTAACGGCGTCGTCGTTCTCGATATATAAAAAATCCCCCTTTAAAAAAAGAGGATGAGTAAAGAAGAAAATGTATTGTACCCGACGTTAGAACCCGATCCGCAACACTATCGTCTCAAACGCATCGGCGAGATCGAACAGACGTTTCGGCGAGAGATCGAGACGCGGAAGAGCGTCCACAAAAAGTATAAACGAATCGTCAACACCGCCGACGGTGTCGATGGGACTCTGATCGCGGGAAGCGTCGTCGTCGGCGGACTCGGTTTTATCATACCCATCGCGGGTTTGCCTCTCCAGATCGTGGCCCTGACCGTGGGCGCGTTGGGATTGACCATGAAGGGAGTCAGACGATTACTGTTGAAGAAATCGGAAAAACATCTCAAGATCATCAAACTCGCGGAGAGTAAATTGAACTCGATCTCGGATCAGGTGAGTCGCGCGCTCGAGGACGGGAAGATCACGAACGAAGAATTCGCCACCGTGTCCCACGAGCTGACCAAGTATCGCGAGATGAAGGACAAACTCTATTCTAAATACAAGACTGAGACCGTAAAAAAGGAGTCGAACCTAGAGACGGAGGACTTGCGCAAACAGCTCCTAGACCTCGTAAACAAATCCACTTCTCGTTAACCGTAGATTTTTAAGACATTCTGTTTTAAAAAAAATCCGGTTAAACCTCTTTCTTGGGACGTCCGCGTCTTCTTCTCTCGGACCGTGGATGCGTCTTGTGCCACTCGTCTGCGCGTTCTTTTCCACCGCACGTATAAGACGTTTCGTATTTAGTGCTATTGGTCATCCATTTTTTCACAAGAGACGCAATACTTCAACGTGTCGATACCTCTCTCTTTCAAGTAGTTGTGATGAATGCTACAAAACAACGAATTCACGACGACCGGATGCTTACACGGGTAGTCTCTGCGCATGCGAGGCATTTTGACACGTGAGTTTGACGTCGTCGGGCCAATACACCAAGACTTGGTTACCACCCAACTGCATGCACGCTATGTCGTCCCCCAACATCTGTTTTACACCGCGTTCGGTAAACGCCTTGTCCAGTAAAATAAACATTTTTTTTATTTATATATCTATTGTTTAAGCCGTTTAACAAATTTTTTTACGTTAAGAAATGAAACGTTTTTACCGAGATAGTCTTGTTCGCGTTGTTGTTGTTGGTCGTGGTAGGGTGTGTGCTCGTGTTATCCGCGATATTAACTATGTTACGTCTGGAAAACTATCGCAGAACGGAGAAAGGGCTCAGAAACATTTTCAAAAAAATGACTTAAAGAAAATTTATTCGTTATAAAAAAGAAAACATGGCATTCGTGACAGTTGAGAACTTTGATGTGAACAATTTAAGAACAGGCGCTAATTACGTCGATAAGAAAGGGAAGCGCTATTAACGCGTTTACGTCGCGTATCAGTACCCGAACGGCGACTTGAAACCGTTGGTGATACGCACTCCCAAAACGGAATCGTCCGGTTTGTGGCAACACGATGACAGTTCCGATTATTCTATGAAATTTAAATGTGAAAAGGAATTCGCCGGCGTGTTGGAAAAGATCGCGGCGTTCTTGAGAACGGAAATAGATAAACTCGCAAAGACACTGAAAGACAGTGGTAGAAAATCCCCCGTGAATGTCAACGATATAACTCTCGTCAAAACGGATCAGAACGGTGACAAAGTGATCTACTCGAAAGTTAAACAGGGGACGAGAGACAAGCCTACTTTTTATAGAAAGAGAACGGACGACGATCCGAAAGATAAACATCCACTCGTCGAAACCGATCTTCACCAATACGAGAAAAAACGATGTCTGGCCATTGGTTCTTTACACATAGACAACCTTTACATACCCAACAAAGAATCGAAAGTATACATGCAAACCCTCTTACACCAGGCCATCATCGTCAAAACAACCGACGTTGCTCCTCTACCGGATTTGGCCGACTGTGTAGAAGACTTGGACTTGGATTCTGACACGGAATAAAAAAAACGTGACAGTATTTTGTAAACGTAACGTTTACAAAATATAAATAAAATGTATTAAAAAAGATGAATGTAGACGACGTATTAGCGAACGATGCACCTTCCACCACCAGTACGGCAGTGACCGCCAAAGACAGACTATCAGCCATCGTCGGATCCGGACGCGCGCGTCAGTTTCTGGGTAAAGACGTGACGTCTTCCGAATTGGACAAGATGAACGACAAGGAAGTGGAATCCCTGAGTCGTGTGTTAGACGCTCGACTCAACATGCGCATGGCCAAGTCGATCGGCAATACCCTCATCGGTCTGTATACGCTTGGTCTCAAGAATTTTTTCGACATCAAAGACGAACCCAAACTGATCGAGGAGCTGAACGAAGACCCCTTCTTGGACGCGGCCATCGGTGAAGTGTGTTGTAGTCTCTATTATAAATACGGTGCACTCTTAGCACCTTTCAGCTTAGCCGCCACGACGAGTCGCCATATCACAGGAATAAAAAAAACGGAGGATATAGAAAAAGAGAATGAATCCGGAGGAACTCATAGGGAAGAAGAATCCGAAACGTCAGGAAGCGGGGAAGAAGGGTGCCAAGCGTCGGTGGAATAGCAATGCTAATAGCCAGGATAGCAATGCTAATAGCAATGCTAATAGCCAGGATAGCAATGCTAATGGCCAGGATAGCAATGCTAATAGCCAGGATAGCAATGCTAATAGCCAGGATAGCTGGAAATGGCTAGCGGGCGCAGGCGCGGTCGTCGGATTGTTGCTGATCTACATGAAAAAAACCCAGAACCACCGCTCAAAGTAGTGAAAAAAAAACCCCAGAGTCCGAGCCACCGCCCAAAGTACTTCCACCTCCAAAACCTAACCCCCATGAAATGTATTAAATAATTTTCTCACGTATTTAAAAATGTGTGTACAAAACGATTCGATCAGAACCGCTGTGAATATGACGATGTTAATGGCATCGGGAATCATGGCGATGGGAGTGTTCATCACCACGATCACTGAATTAATTAACACGAATAGCAAGGTTGTTCATCAGGTTATTCATCATGAGTGCGACGAGGCCGTGCCAGAACCCGAAGAACTTCCACCTCCAAAACCTAATCCCCATGAACTGTATTAAATAATTTTCTCCCGTATTTAAAAAATGAGTGGTGAAAAAGATTTAGTCAACACCATGTATCACGCGGCCGTCAGTACGGGAATTGCCATCGGGTACGCGCAACTTTCCAAGAAAATCTTAAAGATGCCGGCGCCCAAGATGGATCTAGACCCGAAGGACTTCGGGATGATCCTCCTGGAGTTTGCACTCGCCGAGTACACCAAAGACATGTTGGTCAAGAAGGGCATCATCCCCCCCCCGATATCATGAAATAAACTAAAACTCTCTCTATTAAAAAATGGCAACGATTGCGATGATGATGGGTGGTGCATTAGTCAATGCTCTAGCCTTCTCGGGATCTCAATTTCTATTCTCGAATCACGAAGAACAAAAGAGACACGACGAGGCGATGGAAAAACTGACCGCGGCTCGAGATTTATGGAATCACGAACGCACGAAGCGATTAGATTTTCTCAACGAGAGATTAAAGAAACAAGGACACGCGCTGTACACCTACAAAGAAGTAAACGCCGCCATGTCACTCTACTCGCAAATGACGAATGAAGAGGCGATGGCTCCCGAGCCGAAGTTGAGCGATTTCTATCAACCCTCGGAAGAGCAAAAAGACAAGGAAATCCTCTTCGTGGTGATCGGGACGGGACTCGTGTTCTACGGCGTTAAAAAATACGTCGCCTAAAGTAAAATGGAAGAGATCTATCACAAACACTATTGGAAGGGAAAGGCGGCCATCGGGAAATTGGCCAAAGCAGCTAAAGTCAGTGAGAAGGAAGCGTTAGAGTTCCTGAAAAAACAAGACGTGTGGCAAATCTACCTGCCCGCCCCCAAGAAAATCATAAGACCCCGATTCGAAGACGCAAAAGAAAACGACACTCACCAGGCCGATCTGTTGTTTTTACCACACGACAAGGTGGACGGGAAAACGCACAAATACGCGCTGACGTTGGTCGACGTGGGCACTCGCTACAAAGAAGCGGAACCTCTGACGACCAAAGACAGTCGAGAGGTGGCCGGCGCTTTCGAAAAGATCTACGGGAGGCGTCTGACGTTTCCGAAATTATTACAAGTCGATCCCGGTCGCGAATTCATGGGTGCCGTCTCCAAACTCATGAGTAGACATGGCGTTAGAATAAGAAGGGGAAGGGTCGACCTTCATCGCGATCAAGCCATCGTCGAACGATTTAATAGAACGTTGGGCGAACAGTTGTTTAGCTATCAATACGATCAAGAGATGAAAACCAAAGACAGAAACAGAGAATGGGTGAAACGGTTACCGGAAGTCGTAAAAACGATCAACGAAGAGACCAACCCGCCCAAAAAGGTAGAACCCGTCGATAAAGTGTAACCGCCCATCAGCCCCTTTGCGAAAGTAAGATATCTGTATCAACCGGGCGAATTGGAAGGCGGACGCAGGAGGGCCACCGATCCCATCTGGAGAGTCGACAAACACGACATAGACAGGCATTTCAGAATGCAGGGCATCGACCTGTATCAGCTCAAGGAACCGGCGCCTCAGAGAACGTTCGTCCGAGAGGAATTGTTGGTCGTCGTTGATTAAAAAAAATTATTAGTATTAATAAATTTTTTAATACCCGTAGGGATGCGTGTCGTATCCGTCCTTCATCACCCGTTTATCGTAACACAACGTAAACTCTTTCTCCTGGTATCGATTCACGATACGTTTGGTTTTGGAATCTCTCGTGATGGCGTTTTCTCGAACGGTCGTAATCCTCTTACGCGTTTCTTTGACGACGTCGGTCATCGCGTCTCGGTTGATGTAAAGAGAATTTTCGTAATTCAGACTAAATCCCTTGACCTTACACACCTTTTTACCCGCGTTCGTTTCGTACGAATAAGATTTGGGACCGGTGGCGCACCACGACGTTATGAAATCGCCGCCTAACTCGTCCGTCAAATCGCCCAAGTTATCGCCCGTGTCGATCGAGACCCCGTCGTCGCGATCGACGTACCACACGCTATCGGTGTCGAATCCCAACACAACACCCTATCGTCGAGGGTGTCCAACACGTCGTATAACATGGTTCTGGCGTGCGCCGTCGTATAACACTATGAAGATGTTGACGTCCTTGGCCTTGTCGACGAATTGTCCCTTTAAATCGTAAGACATCTGGACCATGTCGTCGTTGATGAACTGAATATTGAGATTGTCTATCGTGTCGTCCAGCAACAGGGTGTAAAAGGCTTTCGGATCGTTCACGTATTTAGTCTGTTTCATGTTGACCCTTTGGCCGAACTTACCCCAGAGAGAGTTGAGACATAATTTAGAGATGGCGCGCATGCCCGGATTATACTCTATGATGCCCAAGTCGATCCCCAATCGTTCTCTGACCATGTCTTTATACCGTTCTTCCGAGTCGTAGGGGGTGCCGGGACCCACCTTTAATGCGGAACTTTCCATCTTGATCTTCATAAACTTCTTGACGTAGTCTCTGAAGAGGTCCGTGTCCTCATTGGTGTAGAGAAAATCCCAAACTTCGTAAATTTTCTCTATCTCGTACCCCTTATCTAAGGCCTTGAATAGCTCGGGAGTACACCACGTACCCACAAACGACCTCTGCTCGTCGGCGTGTTCGCACGGCGTCTGTGCCCGTCGTTCGGCGCACGTCTTACACAGCGGGAACAAGAGCTTTTCGGCATCTCCGCATTTCATTTTGACGGGTAAGACGGGATGATATAATTTCCGGGGTGGCACGACTTTACATTTGACGAACCCTAACCAAGTTCGATCGACGCGCTCGGGATTAACTATTTTGGTGGGATGACCGACCGGGTAGGTCTTATAAAACTGGACCGTCGGGTACAGACTGACAAAGTCGACGTATCGTCCCTTTTCTCTTCCGTCGAAGTCGTACAGCAACTCGGTCACGTTGGTCCTACCACCGAAAAAAGCGTCTCGAGGGTCTAACGGCGTTACGATCTCTTTACCGTTTATACCTTTCGTATCGCATTCCCAGGCCTCGACGTACGCGTAACCGGCCCGTCGTATCTTCTCGTTTTTCGCGGAGGTTCGTTTTCTGAGCGTGTCCATGTGGAATTGGTTCTTGTTATTGAAGGTGTCTCGCTCGTAACACTTTTTACAACCGTGCCAGAAGCACCCTTGAAATTCGTAAACCGTCTTCGTGTCTTCGCAATACCCGTCGACTTTACCGATGTTGGGCAGAGTCACCTCGCCGCCGTTCAACGCGTGTCGAATGACGACACCGTCTCTCTCGGCCACGTGATCCAACCAAGAAATGGATTTCACGCTGTACGTTTCGTGAACGACGTTATCGTTATGGACGGCTATCGTATTTTTAGGCATGTAATTGCTTCTGTAGACGGTCATGCACACGGACGCTATCGTCACGTACTGTAACGGATCTATGTTTTCCAACGCGATAAAGTCTTCCCTGAATTTCAACATGGACCGTCGTAATATGTCGACGTCGGACGTGCAGTACTACCTCAATTCTTTCTGGAAATCAAACACGTCGTTCTTTCGCACCTCGTACCACTTTAAAAACTCTTCCCTGTTGCGTTTGCTCATGTGATCGACACCGTAGTGTTTTTTACTGGGCAACGGTCCCACGTAACGTTGGTGACACGGCTTGTTGAAATAATGCGGGAAATAATCCTTTTTGAGTTCGGTCAGACCAAACGTCTTCGGAAACTCCGCCAGAGCGGATTGGACAAAATTTATGGAATCGATAAAGCGAAACGTTTTTCCGACTTTTCATGTACATGATCTTCGTACCGTTGTAAATGCAATAGGGTTTAATGTTATGCTCCACGAAATACTTTAACAAAAACTGCGCATCGTACGCTTTGGCATTGTGGGCGATGAACGTACTCTTTTCTTGATCCAACACACAAACTCGCAGAACTCGTCTACGGTAGAAAATTCGTGTTGACGACCGTCAAAGTCTTGACACACGATTAGATTCGGTATGTGAACGCCGGTGTCTTGCGTCGCTTCTATGTCGTAAAAATAATACTCTGTCGTTCGCGTTTTACAACTGTAACACGGTTCCTCTTCCGTGCACTCGTCCGATCTGCAGTTTCCTCCCTTGCATCGTTTCTCGAGCATGAAACACTTGTGCGTCGTCATGTCGACATATTCTTTACAATTCGGGCATTCGGTATGGCCGCATACATGGTTTTCCAAGTCTTTGACCACTCGTTCACACTCTAAACATTTCTGAACGATTAAACAAACCATGTCCGTTTCGCCATCTCTCGTGCCTCTGACGCGTTTATGTTCCTTAAAACAGTCTTCGCCGAAAAACGTTCTGTTACAATCGTCGCACACTTTCCTTTCACCCCCGGGCAATCATAACCGAAGCACGATAAACATTTTTCAGGACATCTGTGACGATCTCGGTTACAGTACGATTTTTTACACGTATGACAGTAATATCTTTTACCCAAAAACCCCGTCATGGTCGTAATCACGTCGAAGTGATTTTTATTCTTGTACATATAGACCGCGTCGTCGTTGCTTCCTTCGGTCGTATAGATGATTTCGTTAAACCGATCACCGTCCACTATGTTGATCTGCACGCCTAGGTGATCGGCAAACGTTTTCACGTCTTCTAAGGTACAGCCGTGATCACGGACTGGAACGTCCGCTTCTTTGTGAAGTTTTAACGCTTCGACTCTTTGTAATTTGCGACTCTCGTTGAAACCGTGCCGAAGCTGGGAATTCGTCCATTTATCTTTATGTTTTTTGGCCACCGCCGTCACGATGGCTCGTGCCAGACACGTGGCGTCGTCGTTTTTAATCGTGATGATACTTCTTTTCGACGACGAGGTCTCCTTTGTCACCGGTTCTTTGGGTCTCCCCTTCCCCCTCGGCATTTTCGTAGAATGTAATTTGTCTAAGGGTACCTCGTAATATTCTATATACTCTTGCAATGCTTTGAATAACTCTTCGGACAAATCCCCCGAGACGGTGATATATTTCGTACTGTACGGTTTCGGGAATTTCGGGTGATTGATGATGATGCGAAATTTATCGCCGTTTTGCAACCTTCTAACGTTTATCACCGACCTTACGAGGTGCACAAATAAACGGTCTATATCGATAGGTCTGTCCCTCAATAGAACTACTTTATACTCGTCCGACCAGGTTGTAAACTTTTTAATCTCTGTCTCGGAAATTTTATCAAAACGATAGGTCTGCCCCGTGTAGACACGTTTGGGTCTTAAAAACGTTTTTTTTAAAATCGGGGGGAATCGGGAGATCCAATAACGGTTCAATATATTGGCTCGTAACAGATCTCTCGGACGGGATCGGTAAATCCAATAACCGCTCGGTAGATCGATGTGCATGAGACATGTTTTTAAAATTGGGGTGAAATTACTTATGGTGTTTTCAATATTTGCTACACTATACCATTGGGACACCTGTACGGTCGAAAAACAACGGTATTTACCTGGGTGATCACGGGAGCGTGTCATCTCTAGGAACAGATAAAATTGAAATCGCCCGTGTCGCGTATAATCCAATAAACACGTTATATATCATCGTCTATATATAACGCCATTTACCTATGTGTATGATCACGTGACAGCGGAATTCCGGGAAATGTACGCGTCGTCCAGTTCTCGGGAAAAAAGGGGGGTGAAGTGTACATCATATACTACTTATACATGTATAGTCATGTGTTATTTAAGTGTAGATAAATAAGATATTGTAGGGAGGGAGGGTGGGAAAATATGATCTATCTAAAAAACATATCCTTTTCCTTCCGATAACGAGCTCGCAATGAGAAAAAACCGCTCAGATACCTGAATAACACACATTACGCTGAAAATCTTGTATTTCACGAGGAAATTTCTATCGTACAGGTAAATATTAAAGGGAGATAATTCAAATCATAATCAGAAAACGGTATTTATATAACGAAAAGAAATTAATATATATATATTTTTTTTAAATAGGGTCAGGTCCATTGGGGTAATCATATACAAATCAT
Source organism: Atrina japonica (assembly GCA_030159075.1). Lineage (NCBI taxonomy): Eukaryota > Metazoa > Mollusca > Bivalvia > Pterioida > Pinnidae > Atrina > Atrina japonica. Next base: position 5,852 of record BROG01001537.1, on the reverse strand, counting down.
AGGCGTCGGAAGCAAATTGAAAGTGGGGGGGCTAAACCAACTTAAAACACACACACGCTAGAAGTGGGGCGGGGGGGGCTAAACCAACTTAAAACACACACGCCAGAAACGTCTTGGGGGCTAAGCCCCAATTTTCAACACCTATGCCTATCTTTGCAAAAAAAGCCCCCCCTAGCCCCCCCGGCTCCGACGCCTATGCAAATAGTAATGATGGGTAAATCAATAGCAATTGAAAAAGTGGCAAACCTGGGATTCTCAAGTAATTTTAACAAAATATATAGAAGTTTACGATTTATTTATGCCTGTGCATTTCTCTACTAATATGAGTAGTAAAAAAAAGGGAAAATGTTTTAGATTTAAAAAATACAATAAAAGCCCATTTTAAACCACTTAAAACTCATCTATCATCTAAAACTGACCACCAAATTGAAAATTTCTTAATATATGAGGAAAGGAGAGAGCCATCACACTTCGTTCTTATGCATCTGCTGCTCTGTAATGCACATGTTATGAAATGTTTTTATATGGATTTTATATGGATTTACAATTTTCCAAAGCATTTAAAACTTGAAACATGAGATGTTTGTTATATATATATATATACGGAAATATCGTATTTCATAACTGAAGTAAAGATATTTTGTACAGACTGTTACCCGGTACAACGTGGCGTGAATTATAAAGTAATACTGTGTCTGAGAAACGTTCAGTTATAATGTCGATATCGAAAATTGTATCCGGTGCAGAGTGGCGAGAATTATAAAGCAATACTGTGCCTGAGAGAAACGTTCCATTATAATGTGTTGATACTGAACATTGTTTGTTGTTTAACATCCACTTATTTGGTAGTGTCAGCAGCTTTATATGAAGTGTCACACATTTTAATATTTGCTATGAATTATACACAAGCTGTGAAGGTTCCTTTACGTTCCACCTGCCATGTCTCATTTGAAAGAACCGTAAACTTTCAACTTCGTATGCCGAGCGCTTGACGAAGGAACGGGCACACCCATTTTAATTGTTGGTATGACCCGGTGGTGCTTTCCCACTTGTAAAACTTAAAGAAATTTCAGTAAAAAGTAGGAATTGTGTACAAGTTTGTAACATTCCAATAAATAATTGTAACAAAATAATAATTTATGTAAATTTGCAAGCTGAATTGTAAAATCTGTATTTTATTTGCAAGATGTAAAGATTTAATCATACTTTATCAAAATATTACAAGCTAGGTTATGAAATATCACAGAAACACAAAAGAGAATATCAATAATGAAAGTGTATACATTATAAAAAGTTGAAATTCTTTAAAATACTGAAAATGGAAGCTTTGGCAAAACTTTTTAACAGGTAAGGCAGAACTTTACCTGCGTTGTGTGTGATTGCGAGTCGAACGCTCTACCACTGACCACTACAAACGGTGATAAAAATATACAACCTCTATATTCTTACCTTTATTTTACCTGTTATGCGATTCTGGGACCTAAAGGTATACTCATAAATTTAGGATGGTCAGGATTATTCATCTGGAAACTATTTCTACTGTATACGTGATTTAAAATGATTTTTAAAATACATCGATGGGCTCTACATTTTACAAAACATAGACACATTTCCTTGCTTTTCATTTCACACTTGACCATTTCAATGAAACTTGTTCATAAATTTACCAAAAAAATTAAGGTAATTATCATAGACATGTGCAGTATGCGCAGAATTTTTCTGTAGATTTTGAAGTCGGTTCTATCGTATATTGAACGTCTTTATCGATTAACACATAAAGTCTTCTTGTGGATTACATATATTTATTCATATGATTTGTAACGATTTATCAATAAGATCAGGGGTGTCATTCCATAATGATGAAAAAAGAGGAAATGGACATTTGTAGGGGTTTAATGGGAAAAATAAAGATTAAACATATCAGCAAAATTATGAGAAAGGAGGATTCCTCCAACTGAAGAAAAATTCTCATCCATGTAAAATTAATTCTCATTTATAACACAGATTACGGATTAGACATATACCAATAGCTATACCCTATAAAGATAAATGCCGATACAAGATGATCAAACATACGAGGGATAAAGGAAACCGTAATAACCCTATAAGGTAAGAGTCTTCTCTGTACAAATATTGCGAATTATTACATTTTTGTTTTTGTACTGCATTTTCTTTTGTCAAGAGACGGTCACGTGCTCTAACGTTGAAAATGAGATCGCACTGTAAACAGGATGATGTATCACATCGCACTGATTTGTTCTATTTTAATAGAAAAGAAAATTCTCCGACGTCACGAGAGTTTTTAGCTAATCAAAAATAGTATTTATTCAGCGCCGACCTTTCTGACTGTATGCAATATTTAGGCAGACAAATCAGAGGGGGGGGATTGATAGAACTTGCCATTCCACTTTCAATCATCGATGGCTTGTTAAAATAAAATGTAACAAAAGAATCATTGTGCTGATTTTGGTTCGAAACCAAAAAATAGTGCAATAAATAATTGTATAATATTTTCAATACGGATACATCTATAACTTTCTATGTAGGTAAACCGACTTCCAGTGTCATTAATGCAACAAGGACCTCAATGGTGGCTCAAAAGTCGCTATTGTGGACACTGTTAAAGATCTTGACTTGTCCTTTTGTGTTGAGTCTTGGAACAATATGTTTTCTTTGCACTACGTCTAGATCTATCCAGCTATAAAATAATATCAGTGTTTGGTTTTAAGTAATCCATTTAGGACCGGGATTATTCGCACGCCCCTTCAACTTTGTTAGCCATAGGGATCTCCGGTTTCTATGCCTCCCGGTTGATCACCTAATAAAATGCTTGTAGATAACAAGTTCAACTAGTCTTCGAGAAAGAGTAATAATATCTTGTAGATTTAGTTCATTGGCAACGGAACTTTATCTAGTGTTTGACTCTCGTGACGATTAAGAAGACATCGATACATCGAAACAATCAGTCATATCTGAAGGTCAGATGTGTTATGTCAATAACCAATAGACCGTTTTCGAGTTGTTGCATTCCTTTCAGTTTTCTTGGAATATTCAGTACTTGAATTCAACAGGTAGTCGTGCAAGGTCACGTCTGCTTTCGTGAAATTTACATTGGAGGCATTCAGTGATATCTTGTTTCAGTTTATCTGTGAGGAATAATTTCGTCTTTTAAATATGACATGACTGTATATTATGTTACACTTTGATGCAGTTTATTCGAAATTCCATTGACACTACCGTGACAACGCTCATACTAGCGTACACGTGTCATGTGGTGCTTGCACATGGCGAAATCCTTTCAGTCTCAATTTGTACAGTTGAGTCATTAGTGCTCTACTACACTGTGTTGAGTGTGATGAAACATGACCACCAAAAATTCTTGGACTTATCTATATTAGTCACTTTGTCAGGCTACTCGCCATGTTTTCTCCTTCATTTCCTCACGTTCGGTGTAGCACGTGCACTACATGTAAAATTGAGTTATCTTTCTTTGTATCAATACTAAATAATGGCTACTTGGCCATATACACAATATATCGACAACACCAGTATTTGGTATTTCGGTACCAGCTATTTATTTCATACTAAAATTACATTACGTACGCATAGAACCGTTTAACTCATCAACCCTTGAATTCACATTTGGACCTGCCCATTTCAAAGTAAAAATGAATAAATTACCAATGGATAATCGAAACTCCAAGTCTATCAGAATATTACAAGTTAGATTACAGATTGTCTCAACATAAGAACAATTGTGAATCCCAGACGGGATAGGACAGGGGGCCGTTTTACGAAAGGTCCTAGGTCCTAACTACCATGTCAACGCATCGCTAATTGGCCAGTCCTATGACAATTAGGACTAAGACTTAGGATTTAGGACTTAAGACTTTTTGTAAAACGAGCCCCAGGTGTCCGAAAGGAGTCAGCGTCCTCTGATATGTTGCCACAACCGCTTATTTCACTGTCAGATTTCAGGGGTGTATGATTTAGAATAATTGTACATGCAATATTAACTTGTTCATTCTTAAATTATTACATTAGTCCACACTACATATTGATTTCGATGAAACTGAATGTGACAACAGGGGATGATGACTTAAAATTTAAAGGTAATATAATCACAATAGAACACGTAATTTTATCTTGTCCTAAAGTCGCCCTTTTACACCATAGACCTATATATGCCCGAGGGTTTGTCATTCAAGAAATTTATCCCGAGGACTGATATTCCTTTGTCATACCGACGACTGATATTCCTTTGTCATAATCTCAAGGTCATCCCGAGGACTGATATTCCTTTGTCATAATCTCAAGGTCATCCCGAGGACTGATATTCCTTTGTCGTAATCTCAAGGATTGATTATTTTTCTCCGATTTCTTAACTATAAGTCTATGTATATTTTAAGACTTTGTATGCTTGTGTAGCTTCTATATCTTTTCTTTATTGTTATTGTATGTAAGTAATCAAAGAACACAACTAATGCCCCTGTAAATACCTAAATATCTTATCATTATCTATCGACAAAGAACACAACTAATGCCCCTGTAAATACCTCAATATCTTATTATCATCTATGGATATTTTTTTCAGATTTAAACTGCTAAGAAATACAAAACAACGGATTGATATTGACGGTTTGAACAGTGTACATTTCCGTTTGGAAGCAGTTGAAGTTAAAAAATTGTTTACATGGATTTCTATAACTATAAATGAAAAGGACGTAATGTTGCCGGTAAATCGCATTAAACAAATACTGGAATCATGGATATGTTCTCTCTCTCTCTCTCTCTCTCTCTCTCTCTCTCTCTCTCTCTCTCTCTCTCTCTCTCTCTCTCGTATGACATACATAAGTTCGCAAAATTTATTTTCACTGTAGTACTATGTTTCTTAGTAAATATGTGTTATTTCAATAACTCCTCTAGAATTCGTTGTTTATCTAATTTTAACAACACTTGACTTACAGAAAGGTGAGAAGAAGTAAAAAATATCTTAAATTTGACAAAAAATTCATATTTTCTGTTTACTCATGTGTCTGTGACATTGACCTTTGACCACATGACCTTAAAATTTTGTCAAAATGATCCTTAGATAATTCATAACAACTTTCTCATATATCTTTGCACACAAAAAGTCAATCAGTTTTCAGTAATATCGCTGGTGTAACGGTTATAGGAAACGGATTTTATAAAAATTTTGTAAAGTGAAAAAATATGAAGACATTACATATTTAAAAAGATACGCCCTGGCAATAGGTCAATTAGCGACTGGATTAATCGGAACTGTACACGTGTGACGTCACATCAAGGGCATCTTATCATTTTTCATACTAGATAATTTGGCTATATAACTCTTAGATTGTTATCTTTGGGGTATTTAAATACAAGACAAACTTAAAAAAAACTTTTCCTATGACCTTTAAGCTATTTGTTTGAAACTGTACCTTATGTTATTGAAGTGCCTCTTGGCTCGTTTATAGACAGATTTTGTTTTCATTTGCAAACGTTGTGGATATTGACGGTATAAACATACATACAGAATTTTAAAGTCATCTGATCATTGGCTCAAGAGAAGAAGATTTTTAAAGATGTATCATGTTTTGGTATTTTTTGGCCCATTTTGGGGTCCCTATGGGTACAAGGCCCTTTTCATTCGCAAACTTTATACTGCTTCACATAGGGATACTACATGCCAATTTTGGCTAAGATTGGCCCACTGGTTCAAAAAGAATTCGAAAATGTTTAAATGTCCTTGGCTCAGTCAGGTGACTTTACAAATTCAGCCCTATTGACTTTTTTGTATATCATTGCGTGCTGAACATTTTTGTTTTTTTCACTTTCTCTCTATCTGT